>JALPQI010024429.1:0-13692 GCA_025490895.1 Thaumatotibia leucotreta
AGTAAGTATAATTATGTGTATTTCTCTATATAAGTACATATATATATCGTCGCCTAGCACCCATAGTACAAGCTTTGCTTAGTTCGGGGCTAGGTTGATTTGTATGAGTTTGTCCCCCAAACATTTATTTATTTATTTATATTTAGCAATAATATAATATTTATCTAGAGTGCAGACAATGAAGCAACTATACAAAAACATATAGTTTAAGAAATTCTGACTTAATTTTTAGATTTCCTATAGAACCATGTGTCAGAGAATGCTGGATAACGGCGACTGGAAAGTTGAACTGGTTTCCGCAAAAACACGACACAATTTGTTCGGACCACTTCCAAAATTACTGTTTTGTAAAAACAAATCCAAGATCTATATTGTCATCCAATGCCTGTCCAACTTTAAAACTCCATCCTCCGTTTGACAAGGTAAGTTAGCTTTGCTAAATAATGTTATTATGTTTTAAAAGTAAAGTACCTTTTAAAGGATTTCTGATGTTATCTGTTAATAAATATTAATTTAAGTATGTAATTTCCAGGTGTTTCTTGTCCCAAGTAACCCATCTGATAATCTTTCAAGAAAACGTTAAACGGTACAATGTACGAATTTAAAAATATCTTTATACATTTATACATCTAGTTAATCTGTCCTCATATATAATACCTAAATTACCTAACCATCTAAATTCCTTAGAGTTGATCGTTTAATTTTAGTTCCCATTTATAGTTACAATTTTAATTTAAGCACCTATGATATACCTACATTTTCTTTTTGCGTTTTATAACGTAATATAAGTAGATATAGTTTGCACACCTTGAACAAACAAACCAATGCAAAGGTAACATATATAACTAGACAGAGGTTAAACAACAGGGTCACGTTTTATAAAGTTACAATTTACAATTTCGCTGTTTGCCTCTCTTTCTAGCCAATATGTGCGTGCGTTAGAGAAGCAAACAGCGAAATTGTAAATTGTAACTTTATAAAACGCGACCCAGGCGGTCTTAGGACCGCCTGTTGCTTAACCTCTGTCTAGCCTTACCCTTAACATTTGTTGTTTAACTTTAACCTTAAAGCTAACAACTTAATGTAAGTAGGTACTTATTGTAAATTTAAATTCAAATAAATGTATAAATTTTACTGTTTTTATATCATTCATAACGACATCATTTTAGCCACTTGAACGTCCGATGATAGCATATTATCCAAACAAAAAAGGCAGTAGACTGTTCGTGGATACTATACTATCCCATGAATTCGAAGGAGACACAGTTGATTATAGCGGCATGTAGCGAAATATAGAGGCATTATTTCCTAATTCCCTTATTGCAACAACGTAGCCTAATAAACTAGTTTGCGCTAAAAAATATATATGGCAGTGTACGCTCGTTACTCAGTCGATAAAAAATTATAATTATAAGTCTTGTGTCAAACTGCCGTGCAATTGTGAGTGTTTGCTAAGGACTCCTAGTTATGTCGTAAGTATTTCACATTAATTTACATATTTTAGGGGTTATTATACATAAAAATGACCAGGAACGTGTGCTCTATACGATAATGTGTATCATCTTAAGTTTTTGACAGTGTGATACCTGTCAAGTGAGTTTAAAATATGAAGGTTATTTTTGAGCTGGGGTAGTAAACGTTTATAGCCGTATTATTAGTAATAACACCATGTTTAGTGAAATATATAATAAATATTGACGCGTGGTTTATAAGGAAGAGATTAATATACTTAAACATAAGAAATATATCAAACTACGTCAGGATTCATCAAAATGTTTACGGTGTTTTTGTATCTTGGTGTATTTGTTGGAAGGAGGAGGTAATCTAATTAATTTATTTTGATACTTTGTTGAAAATTATATGTGTTATTTGTGGTATCATTATAAAGGTGAAATAGAATATTTTTTTAATATGCAATAAAAATAAGGGGTCATCGCTCAAAATTTCCTGTAATTAGTCGTCAAAGAAAAATCTTTCTTATTTTTTTACCGATGTCTTAAGTTTAACCTTGATTATAGTCAAGAATCATTAGGTATTTTACAATGACTATCATTGTATTTTAATAATTGTACTTTCATTTATACTCCTGATTTTTTTTATTATTATACCTTAAGTAGTTTAGAAAATATAAACGTTTTTGTAAAATCTTGTGACTGCGCAGCGCGGGGCGTACGTCGCTAAAAAAACCCGGACAGTTGACCGGAATATGGTCGCGCGGGGTGGACGTTCAAGTGGTTAGTGAGATTTAAAAAATGAGAATGTTTGAATAGCTTTTTTCAAGTAACATTTTTAGTCAAATAACTGTTGGTTTTAATCTATCGATAAAAATATCGAGCCATAACACAACAATATTTACATTAACATGTCAAAATTACCTGACACGGTCGATTTCTATGAAAATGACAGCCAAGGCCGCCTCTATCTCTAAGGTTACACACTAAAGAGGTCCATGCTCTGTGCATAGAACTATAAAAACTGGTCTTAAAACAGTTGATAGGAAATTATACTGCAGGATCTATATCATAATGCCTAAAAATATATTAAATGCCAAACACATGCCAAGTAACTGTCTCGTATGTCAAATGCGGTCCAGTAGCAGAGCTAGCGTAAATAAACAACCGACCTTTTGTTAGAACGTGTTAGCAGATCACATCTCAGAATTCGGACAAGAATCAAGAATTTGGCGATCAAGCTCGTCATTCCGATCCTTCGTCAGGGAATATATGAACTGACACAAAGCTATACAGGTACACGTAAACAATATATACTAATGATATGGCCTTTGAAACTGATTGTAATATGGTTAGAGTATAAATTATACTTAGCTCTCGACAAAACAGCTACATCACTCGTACCAGTTACCACTCAACCACAGTAGAATTATATTCAAGTTGTCCTCTGACCGTGAAAATGATATATGAAAAGAATATAGCGATGCTATTATTATGGCCATTATGTGGCTTGTTAGAAAATTTATATCGCTGCCTATTGTCATTACTTAACAATCACGTGTAGTAAATTTCCTTGTATAAACTACTCAGTAATGTAGGAAAGTTTGTCATAACCTGGCAAGTCCGTAGTTGTACCAGGACCGCACCCAGTACTTTCAATAATTAGGTACTTCAGTAACAAGTCTCCCCGCACCCTGAGACGCGCTCGCGTCATTAGGTAATGACCTAAATGACAATACAATCTGCACACGTATGTGGGACGCGTGCATAGCGCATGTTACACTGAAAAATGGGGCTTAGCGATCAATGAATGAGCACAATGAATGAATCCCAGCTTAGCGGAGTATAAAGACTCTTTCACACTCGACAAAATGAGAAAAATAATAATAATGTGGCAAGCATTGTTTTCGGGTATGTTGCAGTTTGTTGAACTTGTTTTTTAACGACACTACCATCGATTTATATCGATGGACACTACACGCAAAGCCCGTGAAGGTGTTTTGATATACACGGTGTTACGCGAGCATTGCGAAAGATTTTAACTATGCATTCTAGACATCAAAATAAATAAAAAATATTATGAGACCAAAAAAAAATATTTTTTTTCTTTTTTTTAGGCCGATTTGAATACTTTTTAACATTTCCAGTACTTTCTATCATAACAACAATTTGTTTAAATTATTTATTTCAATTGTTTTTTTAGGTAGAGGTTATTTCGTCAAGTCTATTCGTATTTTTTGATTGTCAGGCAAAAGGTGTGGTAATATTAGAACACATTGTGGTAGCATTGTAATCCAAAAGAAGTTAAATGACGAGTTACGTCGAAAAACTTATTTCGAAAAAAGGTTGATTATCTCTGAAACCAAGCCGAATCCAGGAAATTTTATATTACATCTCTAAACTCTAAATATGGTCAGGAATCCAGCATTAAAATCTTTCGGAATGCTGACGTAACACCGTGTATACAGATCCTCAGAATTCAAATAATATAGTGATTAGTGAAATGTCTCGTATCTGCAATCAGCATTGCATTGCATGTAAAGCATTAGAAGCTAGCATTCGCGACATCACAATTGAAAATCTCCATGATGTGATCGAATCGTATGTGTTCTAGAGCAGGTGAGATTTTTACATATTTGCATTCAGTGCAATTTTAGATTAACTTTCACAATGCATTGTGCACAAAGTCGTGTAATATGTCCTGTGCAGACTCGTCAGCCGGGCCTGTCTGCCAGACAACACGGAACGCGGGTCGCGAAACTAGATACCAATCATGTCATTACATGTGCAGATTAGGATTCCTGAAATACCAGCGACATATGAAGCTACTCTAGATATATTCAAATAACCAATAGAATTCTCAACATGTTACATAATAATTATAGCTACAGATGCACATGTGACCGCATTGTTTATGTAGTGTACTTAACATAATTATACATTTTCAATCATAATTTAAGACTGCAAGAGAATATTAACGGCAAATGGGTCTTAAGATCTGTTCCATAATCTTCGGACAAATATATCCGTCAGATAAAATTATCACTCTCCTTTTCCCAAAGCAGATGAAAGCAAAAGACAGCTAACATTTTTCTGAAGATATATTTTATTCGGGGATCGTGAAACAAGCGTAAACCTACGTTAAAATAAGAGTTAAAATCATGAAAATTGTATCTGATTATTTTTTTTCCTTTTAACAATACATTACATGTGTAGTAAAAACCAGCATGGAATATTTTTCGAACGAGATGAATTTTTCTGTCCTCACGTATAATCGCATTCAGAACGTTCTCCAGCCTGCAGCGATATTCGTGAAATGTGTCAGCCGCAAGCTGCGTTCCGTCGGTGTGCCAGGGAACCCGGAACGCGAGTGTACCGACCGCGATGCCAGTGGCTTCCTGGAATGCCGGCGACTTGGACGATCGTTACGTTCAAATATGCGATTCTATTTGCGATACTGATCCAAATATTAATCAAAAGCGAGCTTTTAGAACTTGCCGTTTGTGCCAACCGTAACCATAGGTAGTATTAGTGTGAGCTGTTCTCAAAAAGTTTTTTCTCAATTATTACCTCTGACCGTGAGTTACCGTTTCCCTGTTTTATTACCAACTTTTTTAATAATGATAAAGATTGTTTATTTATAATTAAGGTTTTGTTGAAAGAGGATTTTCTTAATTTTGCGAAATGATAGACAAATATATTGATAACCATACAAAAGAATGGTAATAAAATTGTAAAATTAAACAGTCATTTAACGATCTGTCTTAATTGTGTGTAACGGGAGTACAGTGGGTAAGGGATCAATGTTATGTAGGTCTAGGTAACGCACTTTGTCGTAGTGACAATAATATGAAAGCTTTCCATTACTGAAATCAATTTTCTCGTGTAAAATCTAAAACTAATAGCAATTTTAAGTGATTGGTAAGTATAATGTCTGGCAATCAGCTAATAAAGAGATAAATACTGAACACTTTTAATTTATTTCAATAACATTGTTATGTTACTCAACTACACATCCGGTACGTAGGTTGACTAACATAGATCACTTACCTATACAAGACATCGCGACATAGACGTTGGTGTCGCGATTTTAATTCAATGTCACGGATACAATGATGTAATCTAAACCGCTTTTCTTAGTGCGTACAATTTTACGACTTGTATATATTCAAATCAATTTGCTACAAATAACAACATGTATGTATTAACAAAACCTGAGTTCATTTGGTTGACCACAGCCAACCGATAGATATCAATAATCAACACGTTTGTTTGTAATACAGTCGCCATCAGATATATTAGAGCGACCACCGTGCTCAAAAATAACTGAATAAGCACTCTAATGCTATGATGCAATAGAGGCCTGGACGCTTAGCCAAGTTGCCAATCGCTAGCGCTTAGTAGCGTATCGTAGTTTTCTCTCTCTGTCACTCTTTCATATTAGTGCGACAAAGACAGTTAGCTTTCGCTGAAAGTGCATTCAGACCAAACGAGCATTCGCTATTCTATCCCCCAGTCTACGAAATCAACGAATCACGTTTTGTGTAACGATCGAATTTCGTAGAGTAGGGGGTTAGAATAGTGAATGCTCGTTTGGTCTGAATGCACCTTTACGATTGACGATTAAGCGTTAGCGATTGGCAACTTGTCTAAGGATCCTGCTCAGATATTTGTGAGCACTCTGACCCCTACGATATATTTGATAGCGACTGGATGCTTACGGCATCAATATTACAATTAGTAGTACCTACATTGTAACTAAGTGATGTTGGTGTGGCTCACCTCAACGTGGTACATATTATACAAGTAAATATATGCCTAGTTGTAACTGTTATAGCCTAGTTGTAAGTGACTTCAAGTTTATTTGTAACAGCTTAACACGTTCGACGCCGGTGACACAAATATGTGACCGAAAAAACTGTACTCCTATGCCAGTGACACACATACGTGATCAAAGTAATCTTATTCTTATGCCACTAGCATTAATCAAGTTCTCACTCCTATGCCAGCGGCATAGAAATGCGAACGTTTTTGACACAGTGCTGTGTCGCCGGCATAGGAGTACAATCTTTTCGGTCACACATGCGTGTCAATGGCATAGGAGGATTTCTATCAGATAATTTCGATCGGCATAGTATAAGCACTTAGTGAAATAGTACCGGAGGCGAACGTGTTAATAATGCGTATAGTCTATGTGTGGTAATCTATGTTCGACTGACAAAGAATTGCTATTGTGAAGTTTTTATCTCATCATAAAAATGTTAATTTGTAGGACAAATTTATTTTTACAGTTACAGTTACGTCTGGGAAAACCCGAAAGACCCCACGTCCATAAATAAATTCGCAGAAATCAGTTATACGTATGCCAAATGTTTCGCCTGGGAGTCGTAATTTTTGTTCCATTCCAGAATTTAGGGAAGGTGATTTCCCATGTTTATTAAGTGTCCCATTATTTTCAAATGTACAAAGAAATGTAATTTATTATAACGATAGATTAATAATCTACCAAAAAAATTCGACTTCAACCGTTTTTGGGAGCGTTCATGTATTAAGGGGTGTATCGATAAAAAACTGGCAAATTCAAATGAAAAAATCGGGTCAATATAGTTAAAAAGCTGTAATTTGTTCTAAAATTAGCTAACTTTAGTCCTTTTTTGTTGCTACTGCAATTTCAGTATTCACAATACAAGTTCTCCAGAACCCCTTCGAAAAATATTTTTCCCAGCTCTTTTTTTTATTCTCCACTGCACGATTTCGTGTTCTGCAGAAGTGACCTATATTTCTGGTTAATCTCCATGTTTTTTTTAATATACCCCTGCCTTGGGCGCAGTAACGCTCTGTGAAGGGAATTATGTCACATATTATGTGAATTTTTTATGGATCTTTAATCAATTATTTAATCCTATACAAATCTTAGTCTCTTTGGTAGTTTTATGAAGCGAAATCAGTCCCAAAAAGTATCAAGGATAGTATGCATAAGTCACGGATATCTTAAGGAACACAGGAACACGGGAAGAGTAGCCAGATATATTGACAACAGTCCCATAATTTAGAAAACTGCATACAAAAAAAGAAAAAATGTTTGGAAAAGATAGTTTGGAAGAGGTTTCGAAAAAGCTGTACTGTGAGTACCTGAAATGCAGTAGTGACACAAAAGTACTACAGTCAGCTAAGTTAAGACTTCCTGGTTAATTTCCAAAGCATGAAATTATAGCTACCTAACTATATCGATTCGATTTTATTATTTGAAATTTACAGTTTTTTACCGGTACATGCTTTAGGGCTCATGCATAAATCATGCGAGGTTTTTTCGGCTAATTTTGACCTCGCGTGATTTATGCACAAGCTCTTACGTAATGCAATTTTACAAAATTTTCGAGTAACCACTGACGTTTCTGCCTCTACCTTCGTGCTGCGTCTGCCTGCGACCACGGGTGTAACGTCAGGATAAAATTAAACGTAAGTTTATGGGATTTTGTCCCGTTTGTTGTTAAAATATGAATGCATAACTACATTGAAATTCTAAATAGGTGGGTATCGTAAGGTTTACAGTTATATTAAAAGGATGGGCCAGATACTAGAGGCCGCTTTTCATGTTTCCGTTTTTGTAATCAACATCATGAAGAAATTTAGTCAAAGCCTTTGCATCACTACCACACGGAAAATGTCCTCGATTTTATCGTGTCAAATGATATTTAACGTTAGGTTGATAATGACCAAGTAAGGTTTTGTCATTAAAATCCTGAGTTTCCAACATAGGGTACCTACTAAATAAGGCAAGATAAGTTCTTAACAAATCTGACTGTATTGTTGCATGCGAACTTTGATTGTCCCATTTGTATTAATGCCTCCACTACACGTCTGCGGATGGGTCCGCGGACGTCGGTATATGCATCTTCACCAACCGTCCACACGTCTGTTCATCGTTCAGTCTGAGTACAATCTCGTCACAACGTCGCTACACGAGAAAGATGGACGTTGAAACTGTAACAGTCGCACCATGATAAAAAAAAACCTATTTTAGTGAACCAGTTTACTTGTGCCAGTTACGTAATGCGTCACGGGCATCTTATTAAAATTTACGTATTTTAATGACTTTTACTGTATTTTTTTTTATTGTCTTGGTGGTAAACCAGGAACTTGCAGGCATGTATTCGCATTGGTAGACGGCGACCGACTGACGGCGCTTCGTGTGGTCGCGATGCCGGACGCTCGCCCTTGAGCCCTTTGATCCGGGCCACAAAAACCGACAACAAGCGGATCTGTGGCGGACGCGTCCGCGGACGTCAAATACCTACCGCAGATGACCAAATCACCCCCTCTACACGTCCGCAGATGCATTCGGCGATGACGTCCGCGGACCCATCCGCAGACGTGTAGTGGACGCATTTCGTATTCCTCAAGCAAATAAGGTATCTAGGATTCGAAGTAGATATAAGAGACGCAGTTCCAAATAAAACGAAAGCCAGATCTAGCGAAGTATTTATTAAGTGTCGCTTATTTGTGCAAGGACTGTGTGGGCGTTTTCTTTTCTTTACTTTGGATAACGAAAGTTTTAAATAAATTTCGAGCTTTTGATCTGTCACTCCGACGAAGCCATAATCAGCGGGACATGGACAGATGCTGAAATTATACTATTTTCGAAGTTGGCGATAGGCCTTCTGGTAGCCAGAATAAACAAGCAACACTGTAAAATGGTGGAGTGGGTAGCCTTTGTGTAAAGACCGCGAAACTACTGACCTACTTTAAAAATAATGTAGCTTACATTTTAATCTCCGCGCTTTTAAGGAAAGGTTTAAGCGATTGAGAACTTGAGATACTCTTTACCTAGTTTAATCAAATTAATTCAATGCTTACTAATAACAAAATACTATCGGTATGTACCTAACCAAATAAATTAGATTTCAAACTTTTTGTATCAGACTACGAGTAAGAGTAATAAAATATAATAAGCGACGGCAAAAGCCACTTGTTTTCAGGGACGGTTTAAAGCTAACTAAATACTCGCCAACTACCATATCCACAATAAACCCCTTGGTTAAAATAGCCAAATTCGTACAAGTCCGAAAGGTGGTAAAATCGTGATTATGAAACTTAATGGAGTGCGTCAGAACTGCAACTATTTTTAGGGTTCCTTACCTCAAAAGGAAAAAAACGGAACCCTTGTAGGATAGGATCACACGTGTCTGTCTGTCTGTCTATCTATCCTTCTATTATAGCCGATTTGCTCCGAAACTACTGGACCGACTGAGTTGAAATTGCCACACGTATATGAGACCCAACCATAGAAGTGGAATGTAAATGAATTAATTTTAAATATGAGTCCTACTTTTGGGGGATAAATTAGAAATATAATAAAAATTTTGGAAACTATATCACGTGATATATCAAATAAAAGAGCTTAATGTGAGGATTTGAAATAATATTGTTTTATATAGTTGAAAGATGGATAATATTGAAGTCATTTAAAAAAATTGGCGAAAACTGTAAACACATATCGATTACACCCTGTATATTTAAATGCTTTCATCGTTTCATCAGTAGGCTTTATGATGGTCCCGTGTTTAAAATTTGTCGTTATTGCCGTCAGGTTCTAACAATAACAAGTATGCAAGTGCAAAAATGACGATGATCACAATAAACTGCAAACACGTGACCGACATAAGCCACATGATCAGCCATTAAGGTAAATAGTCAAAGCAATGGAAAACGTCCCGAGCTGTGTCTATACTGACCTGAGCTATTTCCTTCCTTGTGCAGCAGAAGTTAATGAAAGTGACGTTGACGAAATCGGCCCCGTAGCAGACGGTAACAGTCTTCTCTTCCAGCGAGCCCTGCGAGCCGAACAGCACCACATTCCGGATTTTCTGGTCCTAATACAAAGAGAAAAATCACGTAAGACTTATTGTCATAGGAAATCTTAAGGGACCACAACAAGCAACGTTCAACTCCTCGCTGAGATCCGCGAAATCGGTCACTGGATGTTGTTGAGTCACTTAGGGTGCATTCAGACCAAACGAGCATTCGCTATTCTAACCCCCCTCTCTACGAAATTCGATCGTTACACAAAACGTGATTCGTTGATTTCGTAGAGTGGGGGATAGAATAGCGAATGCTCGTTTGGTCTGAATGCACCTTTAGAGTGACATAGGACGCTAGAAATAAAGTGAGAATGCACTAGACCCTCCCTTGATAACTGTTCCGGAGCACTAGAGGCATTCACTGTAGATTTCGCAACGAATCTATCCGTCTAGCTGGCCGCGTGCAGTTTTTTAGCTGAATTTCATAGTTTCGTTCTTATTTAAAAATCACAAAATGTAGGTAATATTTTTCTTGCAAAATTGAACAGTATCGTCGAGGGCGGAAATAGTAACATGTTTTTGGGTTCTAAAATGGAAAACGTATGCTCATTTTATTTTCATTCTCATAACATTTAGATTTTTATATTATATTATAATACGCGCTGCGGATGCGGTGGTGGCTCAGTGGTTTAGACGTTTGACTTTCAATCCGGAGGTCGTGGGTTCAAATCCTGGCTCGTACCAATGAGTTTTTCTGAAACTTGTGTACGGAATATCATATGATATTTACCATTAGCTTTCGGTGAAGGAAAACATCGTGAGGAAACCTGCATAATATCTGCGAAGAAATTCAAAGGTGTATGTGAAGTTCCCAACCCGCTTAGGGCCAGCGTGGGGACTATAGCCCAATCCCTCTCATATATGAGAGCAAGCCAGTGCCCAGCATTGGTACATTATACAGTGTGTGGCCTACAACCCGGGTGAAAATTTAAACGGTGCATTAATAAGCTGATCAATAATCATTTCCACATATTGTCATTTGTATAGGCTAAAATATTATAAAAATATTATATAATTATATATAAATTATAATACAAGGTGTGCTTATAAAATAAGAACGCAACTGCGTTTGAGAATTGAGCTTGCTTGAAGTAACGAGTCGATATTGCAACGCTACGGCGTAGCTCGTAGCAGGTATTTCCGACTTTTCCATGAAAATATTCTTGACGCGTAACTGTGGCTGAGTGGGTTCAACATCACACAAAAATATAGGTAAGGATTATATGATGGATGACAAAATATAACAAATGTTTTTGTTTACTTTCCATTTCTTTGCTAATATTATCTTAATGAATATTATTTTCGAATAATATGCGGTAATGTAGCTATAATAATAATGCGTAGGTATTATTCATTGTGCTTTAGTTTCCTAGTCAAATTTATATCTTGTGGGGAATGAATATCGAACAGAATTGTTTACCTATTCGATTCCAATGCCAAGATCGTATAAAGAGAAAATCCGATATATTCCCTTAACCCTCCCGGAAACAGACATTATGAACATATTGTCTATCATGTTTCATGTTCTGAGAAAGAAAGGAACAGTCTTTTATAATATTAATAAGGCAAAGC
Organism: Thaumatotibia leucotreta; assembly: GCA_025490895.1. NCBI lineage: Eukaryota > Metazoa > Arthropoda > Insecta > Lepidoptera > Tortricidae > Thaumatotibia > Thaumatotibia leucotreta. The sequence continues at coordinate 11,885 of JALPQI010024429.1, forward strand.
GATCTCGTCCAAAACAGCACAGTGCCACGTGTCAGAATTTACAGATATGCCTATAAATATATGTAGGTACTAACTATAGTACTCGTATACGTATACCTAATTTTAAACTGTTAGCGGGTTTATACGTAGCTTTAATCACATCTCTACTCTGACATCTTAGTTATCTCAAGATTAGTATCACACAATAAAATGCGGACGGCTATAATTAAAAATGTGTTACAATTTGCAACCCTATGCCTCAGATATAAATACATTCGTATACCTACATCTATTAAAGACTTGACTGCACGAAAAAAATATAGAAGGGTTTCGACAATCTATACAAGCTGGAAATATTCTGTTTGCATCAAATATTATACTTTAACATACAAATAACTTATTTTTGTTCATTTTAGGCACTGGTCTCACCGCGAGCTACCAAGCTATGAACTTTGGGCTATCGCCGTGTATCATTTATTCGTGTTTATAGCCAGCGTTTGGACCTCGCAAAATAGGCACGTGTGATGTCAAGTTGCGGAAAATTAGCCAGAATACAATACAATACAAAAAAATACACAAGGTTATCAATTACAATTTAAAAAATCCCCTGGATTTGTTATAGTAACCATGTTACGCTTTAGAATTACAAATAGATCTTAATAGACCAAAAACACGTTTCCATCAACTATAAGTTAAGAAACGAGGGCAAATGCCATTAAAGAAATATATTACACTCGCGATTCCGATCAGAATGGATTATATTACCGCCACTACGATATTTTATAGCCACATCACTAAGCAGCTTCGATTAATGTATAGAATGAAAATATAATAAATAATACAAGTTTCCTGTATTTATATACAGGTAATAGGACAAACGAATCTTTTGTTATATAATTTTTATAAGATTTTATCTGCATAGATACAATCTTTTAATCAGCATGAATGCACATATTCTTGAAGTCAAAAAAGCAAGAATGACCGAATGTCGAATGTTATTTTTTTTTTCATTATTGTTCGCTTTTCAAATATTTAAAACTTTGGTATCAGAATCAAATCATAGCAAAAATTCGTTTTTTTATTTTAATGACAAGTTGTTTCGCTAAGTGTTATATTATTATTTGATTGTCAGGCAAAAGGTATGGTAAAATTAGAACACATTGTGTTATTTGTAATGATGAGTTTAAATTACGAGCACCAACTTATTTCGAGAAAAGTTTGATTTTCTCTGAAACCAAGCCGAATCCCCTTATTTTAAATATAACATTAAAAACCTTATACACCACTAAAATCTCTCGCAATGCTCACGAGCACCGTGTATTGTTTCGAGATGCTGCATTGGTACGGAAAATTATATTTTTTTATGCTAGGATCAATGGGCGTTTTCATTCTCTGATCGCATCATTCGCAAATTCGCAATATGAATCAAAACAATCATACATATGCAAACGAATATATGTATGTACGTACAGTAAGTAGATTAGTACCGGAGCATGTTTGATGCAATGATTGTAACGTGGTTAGCGGTAAATTGCCTAGCTTGGGCACCGGCCCCACTGGCACTGAATACTAAGCCCGCAGACAGCCGCCCCAGGCATCCTGGCTTTGACAGCCGCTTCGGTTCTAGTCTAATTGTTCTACCCAAACTGAGCCCTTTGAGCTTTAAAGATTAGGAAGGGTTCAAGGCAAAATAATATTGATACACATATGCTTTAGGTCTGAAATGAGAAAGCAATGTAGAAACAATGTTACGGTCTAGCTTTGGGGTAGATAACACGTTTTGAATAACGATCAACAAGTTGGACCTTAAAAATACGCGACGTAGCGAA
>JALPQI010024430.1:0-20752 GCA_025490895.1 Thaumatotibia leucotreta
GGTGACAAATGTAATCTTACTACCGTTTCCACAAGGCTAATAACTAGTATTTTAAACAAATAAAAATATATATAATAAATAATCCAGTATGTATTTATTAAAAAATATATATTTATTATAATAACATGTATTAAATACTCAATGTAACAAATATTTGTATCGTAAAGAACAGTTGAGCCAAACAAGTTTACAATCACAAATATATTAATAATTTAATTAGATAATAGACGCCTGTAATTTCTGCTCTATTGTAGACGATCGTCTGAATTGAATGGGCACTTTTATACTTTGCCGCGGAAGTTCGCGTCCACGGTGTTATATTTCTTCCACTATGTGAAATGTGATTTACTAACATAAATTGTAATAACATGAAACCTCATAAATATAGTGAAAAAATATCATACACCCGTGGGCCCTAACTTCAACGATATGCTTTAAAACCACCCAACCAAACGCAGGCTGCGCCACGAGCTCGGGCGCCAAGCGTACTCTTGTTGTTCACGACGAGCTGCAGAGCGCGACCCAGCAGCCGCCTTCAAGGCTGTTATGGAATCCGATTTGCTGAATGCGAACCTTTTTCTTCAGTTTGCGCCATATCTTTAAACAGTATGAATAATTGATTAATACCATGCTTTATTGACAGCTCCGCAAAAATAACCTGCAGATCGAATAAATAATCGTAGTATGATTTTTACTATACATAATACTATCAGACGCGATGTATGTAACTTAAGGTGTTACTTTTCTTGACCATACTTGACCTTAATAATTAAGTTGGTATATGGAGGATATCCGATATATCAACTACTTTTAGGTCATAGGTATATTGTTTTGGAACCTGGAGGATGGATTAACCCATCGAAGCCCAGGCATTTGAAGTGCTTATTTACTTCCGTCATCATATGGTGACGCTGGGGCTCGAAGGGTTAAGGAGGCGAGTATCGGGTACGAAAACGAAACCCTCATATTTCCATTATAAACTTAAATTATTTGTACAAGCTTTCATCGAAATACCTGCTAGTAATTCGAAAACCCGATATATTTATTTTTTGGAGTTTGACCCAATATACGTATAGGTACTTCATCTTTTCCGAATTCACATTCTCCCTCTGGAAACTATGGGTTTAGTTTAACGACATCTTGCTTTGTATTATTATTGGGCTCCGATGACTGAAATATAATTCATAACATACATTTTTATTAAAGAACTATGAACATGAATTTCAAAAAATATACGGTTTAAATGTAAATAATCGTAACTAACATCCACAGTACCTAAGTAACGTATAAAGAGTATAAAAGGCTATAATTAACTTAAATTTTACGTTCATGAGCCATTTAAAATATCGCCACCAAACACAATCTACAAATGTCATGCGACAGATTATTATTATGACACTTTGACTTTTTCATATTAAAATGTCCTATCCCTTTAATCTTTATACTACGTGAACGAGACAAAGTTATCGTGACTAGAGATGTTTCATTTTTAAAGCTTGCTGTTCACTAATCATTCAACATTATTTATACCGATTCAGTGTTGCTAGGAAAGAAAAGTTAGTCCCACACATAAATGGCAATACTTGTTATGTCGCCCGCGGGATGACTCTTTCGCATGGAACTAATTTCTCGAGCTGTTAACTTGTGCTACCAAAATCGAGAAAATGACGGCTAGAAATATAAATTTGACAGCCGCGACATGGGTTTGTCGCAGCGCGAGCTATCTCGCGCTCAATGATGTGCTGACCGGGCTGCTAAGCGGTATATACCGTTTATGTCATCGATACTTAATTTATAGTCGAATCTTGTTCTGATAAATATTTTAAAACGTTTTGTGTAGGTATTGCTTTTAGTAATATTTATTTAGAGTGTTATTAATTTATTTGTTAGATTTTTAAAAAATAAATGAGTCTGTCTCAATTTTCAAGCTGGAAATAGTTGAAGACTTCATCCATCTCGGGGCTAACATAAGCAGCAATGGATCGTGTGAAAAAGAAGTTAGGTGACGCATAGGTATGGGTAAAAATGCGATGACCCAATTACAAGGAATATGGAAAGATCGTAACATCTCCCGCCAAACCAAAATGAAGCTAGTTAACACCTTGGTATTCTCCATATTCAGCTACGGGGCCGAGACATGGACGTTAAAGAAAGCTGATCGCCAACGCATTGATGCTTTCGAGATGTGGGTTTGGCGGAAAATGCTTCAGATCCCGTGGACGGCCTTCCGTACAAATGCGTCTATCTTGCACGAACTAAACTTAAAGACCCGTCTCTCTTCCATCTGCCTACGTAGGGTACTTGACTTCTTTGGTCACATCGATCGCCAGGAAAGAAGGGCACAATCTCGAGCAACTCATGGTTACCGGTAAGGTAGATGGCAAAAGACCAAGAGGTCGTAGTCCAATCAGATGGAGTGACCAGATTCGGACAACCCTAGACACAAATTTACACGCTGCCCTCCACTCAGCCAAGGAAAGAAACAAGTGGCGAACAACTGTACGGTAGAAGATTATGCCCCATTTAGGGAATCACGACCCTCAGAATTGAGGAACACGACGCGAGGAGGAGTCTCAATTTTGTCGCATTGCATAACGGCATCACATTTGACGATATTACAGTGCCGCATGTATTTAATAATTCGGTACTAATTACACGAGTGTACGCAGATGGTAAAGTAGGTAGTAAAAGCAATGTAATTTTAATTCACATAGCCCTCAGGTGCCTAATTTAGTTTATTACTGTTAGGTATACGAATTTTTAAATTGTTTAAAAATGTTTTTTTTTCTTTTTTCAACCCGTTAATAAATAAGAAAAATCTAATTAATATAACCTTTTGTTAGCTGTATCAGTGTATCTATTTTGTAAATATTTGAAGGCTTCTGTCCTCGTTAAAAAAACATCGAATTAAAGGTATCTAGAACCGAAATTGATCTATTTTATTAAAAATGACGTTTGTCTATAATTTGCTATATTTATTTGATGTACCTATTAACAAAATTACGAACAATATTGTGTGCATAGTTACCATACCCCAATCAATCTAGGTTTGATGTAGTGCAAGATATCCTCGAACTGTGATTTCTGACATAAATGTGGGTAAATACATGTAACTGTAATGAAAATGACCGATTTTTCGTAACTTACTGTATGATGCAAATTTAATAGTCTAGTTTCGACATGTAATATTTAGCACAGTGAGCTCGTAGACTATTCTATTAATAAGAAAGAATTCAAGTTATTGATCAGTTATATTGCGCCCTTACGTGGAAATGAGTACATATGAAAATATATACTCTTCCATACACTCAAAGTAGACAAAATGCATATGTTTATAGGTAGTACATAAGGCTGTGCTTGACATACTTTTTAAACTCCTTAGTTCGAGATACATAGTATTCAAAGTGCATGCAGGCTACTATTCATACTGATTGTTTGTATGATTAGTTTTTAGTTTAAAATTACTAAACTTGGAATGCCCAATAGTCAATCAATATATTTAAATATATAGCGAAACGGGTTAATACCTAGTCACGTAATTTAAGTCGATAATTGCTCGACATGTTTCGATCCATTAAGAGGATCTTCATCATGGAGTACCCGCGACCAAAGTCTGTTGTGTACTGCATGAAGAAGATTAGGTTAGAACTGCGACCTCTTACAAAAAATACCAGTAAATAATCAAACTTCGTCCAATCTACCCTCTGATAGTCTGAATACAAATAGCTCTAAAATTAATCATTGGGCCTTTCCAATGTTAATGTATCACAGGAATTGTTTTGAAACAGCTATATTAGGCAATAAGAAGGTATGAGTTTTATGGAAAACCTGCGTAGGCATTAATTACAAATATTATTAGTATTATTACATTTGATTAGTATGCTTTTCAAAAATGTTAATTTCGAATATAGAAATTTCAAGTTTATGAATTACGAAAGTATGTTTCACAATTTTATTATTATGGCAAATGGACACTGAGGTATTATGACCATTCTTACTTTTGATTATTATACTTCTCGATTGTAGGTATTTCGTACCGTAGGTATTTGGGTTTGTAGGTATTGTAGGTATATGTATTTTGTTTTTATATATTTTGATATGCATTTGTGGAATCGCCTGTGTTAAAGTAAAATGCTGACGGATTTGCAAGATCAGGTGGGCTACCACGATCTACTAACGCGATTCAGTTTAAGACCTAAAATTAATGTGCCATATCCATAGAATAACTGTCAAAAAGTGACCAGCCTAACCTAAACTGAATAATTTAAGAGATCATGGTAGTACCCCAGTAGGCTTAGCACATGATTGGTGCGACAGTATATCGCCGCGAGATAGATCTCCCGTCCTTTACTAGCTATATTAACAAAAGAGGGACGGATAGTCTGTCTCGCGGCGAGGTTCTGACGCGCCAATCCTGTGCTAAGCATACAGCCGAACCTAAACTGAATAATTTAAGAGACATGGTAGGCTTAGCACATGATTAGTGCGACAGTATGTCGCCGCGAGATAGATCTCCCTTTACTAGCTATATTAACAAAAGAGGGACGGATAGTCTATCTCGCGGCGAGATACTGTCGCGCCAATCCCGTGCTTTTTAAGCATACAAGGTGCTTAGACAAGTTGCCAATCTCTAACGCTTAATCGTCAATCGTAAACGAAAGGCAGCTAACTGTCTTTGTAGCACTAATATGCAAGAGTGACAGAGAGGGAAAACTACGATACGCTACCAAGCGCTAGCGATTGGCAACCTGGTTAAGCATCCAGTGTGTTTAGCCAAGTTGCCAATCGCTAGCTCTTGCTAGCGCATCGTAGTTTTCCCTCTTTGTCGCACTAATATGAAGGAGTGACAGAGAGGGAAAACTACGATACGCTACCAAGCGCTAGCGATTGGCAACTTGGTTAAGCATCCAGTTGTCGTTGCATGACTCACCCGCCGCCGTGGTCGCGATGCAGGCGGCCAGCGCGAGAAGCGCCCCCGCCGCGCACCGCCGATCCATCTGCCGTCGCCTGCAACAATCAGAATCGAATCAATTACCCTGCACACTGCACTTCGACTCAAGGGCATTGGGGATCGAACACACCGGTAATGGGTAACCGTCACCCTTCACGATGCCAAATTACTTTGTGGAACGCGCAAATTCGTAGCCAGACCTCCGTTTGTACATTTCCTTTATCGAATTGGATTTAAGATTTATATGTTTACGCTCAAAAGGAAAATAGTATCTGCTAATTTGACAGACCATATTGTATCAATAGCAAACTCTTCGAAGATATTCAGTTGCAAATTAAAATAAAAGAAAAAGGATTTCTTTAAACGAAAGCTTCACCATGTTCTTCTTAAATTTGTACCATAAATATAAACGCAGGTAGAAAATGTGCCAAATATTGAGAGAGGTCTGCCACGAACAAGACAATAAATTTGTATGTCGTGTTGCGACTTAAGTATTAGGCCGTAACTTTAAAACCTAAATACTTATACGAATACGAAAGGGTCATTAGCCGTTTTAACGCCTCATGAGCTGTACAGGGTGCTTAGCCAAGTTGCCAATCGCTAGCGCTTGCTTGCGCATCGTAGTTTTTCCTCTTTGTCGCACTAATATGAAGGAGTGACAGAGACGGAAAACTACGATGCGCTAGCAAGCGCTAGCGATTGGCAACTTGGCTAAGCATCCAGGCCTTCTACCAGGGACGAGACGAAACAGATTAAACATTTTAGTCCCGTAGCGTTAGGATACAGTCAAATTGTCAAAAAAAAAAGAAATATGGCTGACTTTACATAGCATTTGACGTCTTTGACATATATCGTGAAACACGTTCGTAAATATATATTAATAATAAATAAATAATAATAATAAATATAAATAAATATCTTGGGACATCTTACACAAATCGACCATATTTTGCGTTAATACTACTAAATATCAATAATTTTAACTAAAATGTCAAGGTTTAAGGTTTTATGTTCGCAATAAAACCAAGATTGTGTCCTAAAAGTGCGTGATTATGGAATAAAGCAAGTTTTTAGATTTGTACATTTTGTTTGGATTCTACCACGGTGTTTTCACTTAGTTGAAGTAGTGAATTTGATGTACTCATGACGTCATCGGATATGCTTCCGGAAATTAACGTTAGAGGGCGTTGATATCAATTTCAAGATCTTGTGTTATCTGTACAGCCACTATTTTCTTTTCCGTTACGCGCAGTTAACAAAACGAAAGAAATGACAAAGTATTAGTTTTTTTTCATTACTTGGCTCTCAAAATATTTTTGTTTCATACATAGAAAAATGTAATATTAATTTAGCTATACTTGTATTTTTACTTTTGTCCAATTTGAATTCTTTAGCTACAAATATTTTAGATGCATTTAAAAAATATATTGAATGAACGGAATGTTTTTGCAAGGTCGGCCATAATTAAATTTTCGCTTTGGTTGTCTTCGATGCTTGAACTGGAAGTGCATCGAAACGATATTATTTTAGTGATTTCATACAACGACTGTGCTTGTTCTGGACTCCTATAATTGTGCTTTTCCATGTATGTACTGTACATGGATTGGATTTTTGTAAAAATGGTGCGATGCGGTTAAATGTGTTGTTTGCCTAATTGTGGTAAAATGCGTGAGCATTTTAATGTTACTCAAAACGCATATATATGCAAATTGGAAGCCATTCGCAAAAACTGTTTCAAGATGGAAATGTCCCACGAGCTCCGTTCGCCGACATTAGAAAACTGTGCAATGCGGCTACTGTTTTTTTTAATTCAACTTCAATCAAACTGATAGCAAATAATATATGATACAGATGCTTAATAAGTTAGTACCTAAAAACTTTATGGATAAGGCTAGTGTAAAAATAAAACTTGAAAGTGACATATTTTTTTTGTTTTATTGTTTCTCGATCCTAGTTCGGGCGAACAGAACTAGGTCACATAATGTGTGAACTTCTTCAGCTGATTCCAAATGAGAAATGCGTGGCAAGTTCACACTTGATGTGATCTGGTTTTGTTTGTCCATTATTTCAAAGGTTACCAATCTACAAAGCTATATATATACCTATACATATATATATATATATATATATATATATATATATATATGTATAGGTATATATGTATATGTATGAGAAAAGTTGCCGGGAATCATCAATAGATGGCGCTGCAAGCAAAAACCTTGACTGATAACTCTATACACTACTATTCAATATACTCTATGGATTCTACTGACGAATGGTACCTATACTCATACGGAGTAGTTAACGCGCTCCATTCTTAATGGTGCGGCATTTCCTAATAAGTAAAGTAAACATACACCTACACCTAATAGGGGATAAAAACGCAACAGAAACAGAAGCGTGCTGGAGAGGGGCCCTCGGCCTCGGCCGGGGGCGCGCTCCTCGGTGTGAATGTGCACACATCAACGTTGCAACAATACTAATCACTTGAACACTCGAGAGCGATGATGGGGCTAATGTGAAGAGATGGCATATTAATAATATCAATTGCGGAAAAACACAATCAATTATTGTCTTTCTTGAATTAACTAAAACAGATCTTTTTCGCTGAAATACCTATTTGTTACTAATTAAGTACTTGCGGTATTCGGGCTGAAAATCCCGCTATACGCGACAATGGATCCCAAATTTAACTTATATATTTATTTTCAAAACTACAATTTATGTACATAGATTAAATCTAACTAATCTACTTAACCTAACCTATATCTAAGATTGGCCCTTGTGGCATTATACCGAGGATGCTGGCGGCATTTCCTCGCTGTATCGCAATACTGATGCGTTGTGCGAGGAAGTCGCCAGCTCTTCGGTCTTTAGTTACATCAACCAGACGTTTCGCGATCTCAGCAAACAATTTGCATGCGCTGGAGCCCCAATAACCTAAAGTTTCTATGCCAAACGGTACAAATTTAACTAATAAATTACATTCTTTGTCAAACCTCTAAAGCTTCAAACTATGTATTTAGCTTATGTAATGTTTGTGTATCGATGAACTTTCAAGAGATAAGGTAATGAGGAAATTGTTAAAGAATTCAATTCAATATTCAGATTGCCCAAATATAGTTTCCGTTATCATTCCAAACAACTTTGTTAGGTTGTTTGTAGCACATGGGTGCGGAACGCGGAAACGAGGGTCAAAGGAAAAATCTAGGCAACCGTTTAGTCCTGAGTGTATGCGAATTTAACTGTCCATTCACCGCCGGCGCGCGGACAATAGCCAACTATGTGGTTCGAGGGAATTCAATAAATTTCATCATTTCTGTCAATTGCAGTAAGTTATGCTACGACGATGCGATTACCGTAGCGTCTGCCACAACAATTTGTTCCTTACGATTTTGGTTTACATATATTGAGTAGTACAGAACCAAATATTATTTCCGTTAAATTTCGGGGGAAAGTAGTTAAATATATCTAAGAACAACTATCAAACTGTCGCCTCTAAGCTGATTTTACTTCAGCACTTAACATAATCTTGATGATGAGATTCAATTTGAATGTGATTTATGTTAATCATGCGGCGTCCGGTTTCCTTGTCAGGGTGGAAATATTATTTAAAGTCCTAACTGAAAGAATTTCAAGCTCTGGTGAGCAAATGATCGTAACTCAGGCTTATTCGCGGGCCCGGGCTGTAACCGTGGGAACGCATCCGTCCGGCTGCGGCCTGTTCGCACACACGCGCATTCCGCACCTACGCCACCTGTATTTATGTCTACTTACTTACTTAACTGTACTTGACCATCATATATAGATACTGCTTGTTACTAAAATTGACGGTATAGGTACTCGTATGGTACTAGTGGTCTGAAGCGGTTGTTGATTATTACCATGGCAAATGCTAATTACCGCTCCCATCTTGTACGAATATTGACTGATTTAAATCATGACAACTAATATTACACAATGATCATGTTAAGACTTAAGAGAATAACAGACATCATCATCATCATCATCATCATCATCATCATCATCATCATCATCATATCAGCCGAAAGACGTCCACTGCTGAACATAGGCCTCCCCCAAAGATTGCCACAATGACCGGTCCTGTGCCACCCGCATCCAGCGGACTCCTGCGACCTTCACCAGCAAGGCTCGGAACCGGTTTTTTTCGAAAACCTCGAAATAGCCCAATATTTAAAATGTTTTATATTCTTTATGTAGTACTCAAAATGTTATGAAATTACCAACGTCGTATTTCTAAATTACTCCATTAACAAAGAATTGATACACTGAAGAACAAAACAGAACGAAATTCGATTTCGTTCTTTTGTATGGAGTAAAAACCGGTATCCGAGCCCTGTTCACCAGGTTATCAGTCCACCTTAACAGACATACTCGCTTGGAATTGAAGCTTCCAGCTATCAATGTCAACGCTGTTTCTAAATAGATCGTTACCTATTACCCTTAATATTCTTGTGTTACCCCCTGGTGAAACTATATCTTTAAGAGTATTTTATTTCCAAATAAAGTAGCGCACATGCCATGCTATAAGATCTCATCTGTGATCACTTTATACTAACCTTATTATATTGCTATAAATATAAAGAGCGCGTATAGATGGCAGCAGGGGTCCTCGGGCCGCGTCTAGACGCTCTCGGCGCGCCTCGGGCGGAGGGTGAGGGTAGGTTCGTCACTATTTGCTTTACTAAGATACCACGTGCTCCGGACGTGAAGAGCTATTCACGTCACGTGTTTATGTCGCTTCCGCACAACTCGTATATATTTCTTCTCGCGATTGTGTAAAAATGCGGTTCAGATTTTCCGCCACCATTTTGTCCTCCGTATACAAATGTCAATATGATTTTTCAGGTCCTAAATTGAAGTGGAACCGGCACTAATGGATTTTGTATCTATGACGTCAAGGCGAGAACGTGTCATGTAGATGGTAATTGGAAATTGTAGTGGATAAAATGTGATTCGATAGCCTTCATTTTTAACATGTTGTAATGGGAATATGTTTGTTTAGGTACTGTCGATATGAAATATTTTCTTTATATCCATATGCAATGGCAACCCCAGTTTCAACCGGCGCTAAAAATAGGCCAAAGTTGAGCTTATTTATGAATAAATGTTTTTATAAGACCATACATTGTCACTAGTATGAAATAACTTCTATCTCTGATATTAAAGAAGACTCGAACTTCTTCACTGAAGTAATTACAATACAAGTAACCGAAATATAATATCACTAGGGATAATGTTTTGATTATCTACCTCCGCTGCGCTCCGATTACTTCAATGTACACAATGGAAGCCCACTTCCCAAGCTTAATTTGGCATACCGTTTACTCCAGCGGTGGTTGCGTCGGAAAGTAACAGTTAATCCGATTAAATAAACTCAAATTTGAAAAGCATGGAGATGAAAGCCGCAAATGTGTGGCGCTCTTAATTGGTTTCCCGAGCATGTAACTGTAGATGGGTGCTCTCTGTTATTGATCACGGAGTTATCTACGCGCTGAGCGGGAGTGCTACGACGATGCGCTACGCACGCACAATCTACTGCTGATTGCTACTTATTTATGCCGCCGTTGGTTTTTCTACTTTTATGAGCTTTGAGGAAAAGATAGTTCCAATAATAATGTCTGTGTGATTTTTCCGAAGCTATTTACGTATGTTCCTGAATTGATAATAAATGTTTGAATATGTGAGATATTAATAATGTAGGTACTACACGCCGACCTAAAAGATACGATCGGATGGGCGCTGGGAATTGGGCGATCGCGGTGGGTCGGTGTCGGTGGCCTGGCGTGCCGAGCGGCGTGCCCAAAATGTTGCACAACACATAATTTCAGAGCACTGCAACCACAGCGAGCGTTGACACGAATTTATCGAATATCGAACAATGACTTTAGATCAAAGAGATTTACTGTCTGTTTTTCATTTAACTAAAATGTAAGATACTCTTACCTAAAAAAGTAGGCATTCTTATTGAGGCTAAAGGTAAATTGAACACATTTAATTACCTACATTGTTTATCCCTAACGTCCTACTACATCTACTACGTATATCATTTTAATATTTCCTTAACCGAATGGATATTTTTCGTCGCAGATGGAAAAGCAAGGTAGTAAACTAAAGTATAATATTATTGGTAACAAACATATCGAGTATACGGAGAGACATTATTACAATATTTTATTATTCAAATTACTTTCTCAAATCTGTCTTATGGCGTCTGTAGGTAGGTACGGTAAGGCGATCTAGATTGTTGCGCGATGACCGCCGGGTCAGCGGGCCCGGCGCTCGCGTCTGCTCGCGAATGCTATGCGAGCGCGGAAACTTTTATGTTCTTTAATGCCGTCCCGCCGAGATCCCGATAACGATAGACAGCTCGTTTATCTATCTCAATCTTAATTGTAGGTACTAGTGAGCCTGAACGTGTAAGTTCAATTAATAAATGCACACGTGACTGGAGCTTTGAAGCTTGTCTACTTCGATGCGTCCGCACTCGAACAATGCGCTCACGTACAGTGTCGCGATTATCGATCGTCGTAAATTACAAGTGATTAGCATATAAGTCGTGGACACGGCAACTGCGAGTCGTTACAGTTTGGGCTACAACCTACATGGCATCGTTATTAGGCGATAATTGTCATCGAAGTGTAGCGGTCGATTAACGGCGGACGAACGCAATTGTGTACATACTAAGCAGCTGAAGCACGCCGCGAGCGACAAACCCAGATAGATGCAAGTGTGTCGAATGGATGTTTGAAATAGATATCGTTCTCAAAATAGCACACCGTGCCTTCATATTACAAAATTGTATTTGTGATTTGCATCGAAACATTAAGTTTTTCAGCCTCGAAGAACTTGGGTATGAATACAGTAAGGAACATCAAAACGATTAAAACTATGTACGTAATATATTATTTGAGCTGTATTTGCACTGACTGGCAAGTTAAAGTATTTTCTGTACTATGACAACCGTAACCTTATATTTATCAAGTCACTTTATACTTTGTACCTAGAGATTATACATACGTAGAATCATAAGGCCATAACCTTAACCTATAACCTTATTTACATTAAAGTCATGATAATCTATTCTACCCCGAAGCATAGGCAACTGTACTATCATACTAAAGTGAAATGCTGAAGTGGATCAATTATTTTCGAATTTCAATTTCCAGAAAATATGACAAAGCTTTAATAAATAAAACCAAGTCAAAGTCCGCCAATTAACTTTTACTTTATGGACTAGATCTTAAAAACCATTTCATGCAGCCTATACACGACATAACGACGCGTTACGAGCATGAGAAGTGAAAAGATATATTACAAACTGAGAAGTGAATGAGGATTATACATTCGCGTGGAAGTAACTCGGCGTGGCGGCGGGTCCCTCAGGGAAATCGGTAGGAACATGGCAAATATTAGTTTCCTTCATGAGATATCTGCTTTCGGTTCGTTGACCCGTGCAAATTTTGTGTCAGAGGATTAAAGTGAAAGCTATCTAGACTGTATCATCACATATAACAGTGCTTGGGTTTTTTGTCAAAAAGAGTTTTGCATAGCTTATCGTGAAACAGATCTAAGAACGTCTACGTGAAACTACTAGGTAGGTATATTAATACCTATTCCGTCTGCACGTCCTGGCCTAGATTTTGGTTATGTCAAAATAAGTAATTACGTATTGGTAGCAGAGTAAGGAGATATATGCTTCTGATTATAAGAAAACCGGTAGACATCTACACAATTTTGTAATAAATCTAATGCATCCCATCATAAGCTGTAGACATCATTTGCTATATTACATACATTTCTATTTGAGGTGATGCTATGTCTAAAGGTGCATTTAGAACAAACAACCATTTGCTCATTCTATCCCCCACTCTACGAAATTCGTTCGTTATACACAAAACGTGATTCGTTGAAATTCGATGAGCGAATGCTTGTTTGGTCTAAATGAACCTTTAGGTTTAGCTATTTTGCTAATTACAATTTTTGTTAAGAGTAGTTTACTTAACATCCTGTATCGGCACGAAAGCGAACATTTTATATGTAAAATAGAGGTATTTCATTGTTAAACCAAATATATTCTCTGAGTGACGTAGGTAGATTAGACGTTTCTACATTTAATATATGCATTGAGATTTTTGGTTAAAACCCCATATCGAGCACCGAAGCGATATCGGATCGCACTCGAGCACGTAGCGCCAACGTAGTCCGAATAAGTTAGGTAAATCCGCTCTAGACGCACCTATACCGTTACACGTGTTAGCATTCCATTCCACGAATAAATCGAAACATCTCACTTCTACGAATTTCTTTGATTGACTTGATGTCAGTTACCTTAAACTGTAATTATGTTTTACTTGGATTGATGACGCAAAAACTTAAATGTAACTAGACAGGTATTTGGGTATTAAACGAAAGAGAGTTAGTAGTAGCGTAACTTAGGTTACGCTGGAGCGATTTGACTGAAAATATGTCATGAGCGTTTACAATATGAAAACGCGGCACATGACTTAATATTACTGAGTACATTAACAAAGCAAGTTATGTGTAAGGGGGCTAAGCGTATGTTGTAAAAGCCACCGTTAGTGGGCATGGGCACGAAGCGAGTGCAGCGTGCAGCGAAGGCTCTGTTGCTAGGCATACGCTGAATTCGCGATTGTTGCCCGGCCGCCTCGCTCACACGATGAACGTTGCCCCCGACGCCCGCTCGCATACCTATCCACTACCTACCGCGGCCTGCTGAGATCTAGGTAACATTGCACACGATCAAGCTAACAATATCTTAAGCTTTTAAAACACGATATGGATAAGCGCAAAGTCACAGAATGTATAAACATTGCAAGGAAAGAAAGTAGTAACAACCTACCTATTTTATTCGCCAAAAGGAAGTAGGTACAATCGATTTGTAAGTAATGGTCATTAAATTGAATCTGTTGTCGACGAGCTTCTTAAGTAATGTCCTGCGCTCACCCCTCAGCGTCAAGTTCAGAGCCGCCCCTTGGCTCCCTACATCCCACCCTCGCACCGCGCGCAGTGACAATGCGACCTAGGTACACATCACAGATAGACACACACTTAAATTCAAATGCTCAGACTGCAATCTTTTGTCGCGGTGACAAGTTGGATAGGATTAAGGGACTAATTTAAGTGTGGTGTGCTATAAATTTGCTAAATTATAAATTAGTCTTCCAATCTAATACAGGCAAGTTATCCCGATGCAATATGAAGCCGAAGTGTCCGGGCCGACGTGGTTGCACCCGCCTGACACCGGCTATTAGGGCGACCGCTGACCCGTGCCACTTACGCGCCCCTCTCACGTACGAACAGCTAAACCAACTATACATCGGGTACTAAATCGGTGACTTTTGAACTCCATTCCCTCGAGTACGAAATCTAATTAAGATTTAAAGCCCAGTTGATATGCTTTTGTGATGGCGGGTGGGCGTGCGTGTTGTGTTTTGTTATGTTAACAGTTAACCTTACCAGGAAGTGAGGGCTTCAGTGCGATGTCTATTGACTTGCATTCGCAGGCATGTTCGAATGCATCGTGTCGAACTGTGTTTACGAGCGTCTGGCCGATAGCTAACTGGCCGGCCCGTCATTACGCCCATATCTCTGTGTAAGGAATGAATGGCAAGCTCTTGCTAACGTACGCCATGCATGAGCTTTAAGACGTTAGGCACGTATTACCAACACAAGAATTTATACTTTAAAAAAATTAACGCTAAAAATTCCTGAACTAATTGCTATTTATACATAAATAGAGCCATATTGACGATAAGCAATTTTATTGATGTTCTTCAATAGATTGTACCTAACATTGGTAACCAAAAATACCTACATATCATTAATTGAAATATGCATCTCGTTAATTACTTACTAGTGGTAATGTTAGTTAACTTCACATTTATAACGAGAGTGCAATAACAATAGCGTCATGGATCATGTTTTTGCAGCGGGATAGCACTGGAGCGAACCAGTTCGAAAAAACTGTTGCCTAGCCATGAAATATACATTGCATTATCATATTACACGGGAATCGCGGTCATCGCTCAGAAAATTATGCGATTCGTTTTCACTTGGAAACCACATAGGGATAAAAAAGGCACATAAACAAAGAAAGCCCTAGCACTAAAAACCATTAGTTAGGGCGCAGAGTCTGCTTCGGTATCCTGCACTTGAATTATTCTACCACATATTTTTGCAATCGAGAAGCTGTAATTATATCGCGTGATAGCTTAACGATGCACTTGCGCAACTCCCATCAAGATAAGTACTATGTTTATTGTTATTTAGGCATTATAAAGGGTGGGCTATAAAAACTGACTTTTAATCAACTATTTCCAGCCATCTTCACTATATATAGCGTATAGTTTATAGCTTTTCTTTAATGGCGAGCAATGTGGGTACCCACTATCTATTTGATGCTTGCTGTAAACCTGAAGGGTTATAAATGTTATAATAAATTTAAATTACCATCGTTATAATACTAGATATATCCACTAAGCTTAATTTTAAGAGTTAAAGTAACTAATGTTTCCTTCGGTTACAGTAATAGTTATTCATGAAATAAAACATTTTAACGAATTATCCACTGTTAGCCACTTGTAGACCACGAACCTTGTAAAGTGTTCGGAGCGACGGGTTGTAGTTAAATTAATACGCAATATAATCCGTTAAAATATGAGTACAAAGTAAAAAATATTTTATACTTAATTTATCTGTTTTGTGTGTAATAGTAATACATATATGAATTGCTCTTAAATGTGAAGAAGGTATTGCGATTCAGCAACAAATGCGCGGCTGCGCGCTATGCATGGGATCGAAGGTAGGCAAAATAACAGGGATCGCGAGCTTCGGTCTGAATGAATCGCTTCCCCGAGAGAAGCTCGCCGGGGTCAACCTGTGCGTGCAGCATCGACCCACATTTGAAGGATTACAAGTAGCTGTTGAGAGAATTTACCGCTAACTTCGCCATATAAGCTGTATGAATATTAGGTCGCTACGAGTAAAGCATGCTCTTGCGCCGACATCTGCGCAAATATTGATTTAGTAAGTCGGAACCACAATGGCGGCGGCCGAGCCAGTGCAACCTAATGTGCGGCCGCAAAAGCCGTCGATGCCACATCAACATCAGGTTTTCGTTAAATTACTTGCCACCATGATGGCCAGACCGTGTAAAATAAAATCAATATTTGTCGTAAGTACTTATATCTTTCTCACGCGTATTTCGACTTCAAATAAAATAAAATCTCACGTTCATAAATCCAAATAAAATATATATTCTGCAAACTGTTTAGCATCATGTGATATATGATTAACAATAAATATCTACGTATGAAAGAGCGAATACCTCCTAACACAAGTTTTTAACTTAAAAGGAGGATTCAACTCCTTATGTTGTCAGCCTCTGTAGCCTAGTTGGTAGTGACCCTGCCTACGAAGCTGGAGGTTCCGGGTTCGAATCCCGGCGAGGGCATTCTTTGTGTATTTATTTATCACAAATGTTTGTTCCTTGGTCATGGCTATGTATGTATCTAAGTATCTATACGTATCTATCTATTATATATATCGTCGCCTGGTACCCACAACACAAGCCTTAATTGAGCTTACCGTGGGACTAGGTTGATTTGTGTAAGATGTCCCAAGATATTTATTTATTTATTTTATTATTTATTTATTTATGTACCAACGCGTTAGGTAACACGAATAAAAGTGCCGTATATAGTGGTAATCTTTCCCTCGGAATATTTACACCTTTCGGAGAAATGTATTGTTTTGACAATGGAATGAGAAACAAAAGAACGGTTTGAAATTAGTACAGCGGCCGCGCCCACTGAAGCAGTCGGTGGGTCGGTACGCTACGTCCGAGTGCCGTGTTTACACGCTAGTTTCTATGCCCTCTCCACAAGTGTACACTTATAAAAAGATTTCCATTTAAATAATGAAACGACTCATCATCAATTGGCGATTAGTTAAGTGTTTTCGATAAAAACTATTGGCGCCTTCCGCGGTTCCGCTTCTTCCGCCTAATTACACGACTCATCTACACAAGTTCTCTAAAAACATTCATGTAAAGTGCCTTAAGCACCTACTCGTATTTGTTTAGGCATTTTTTACACGTATAGTTACATACGTACCTACTTACATAAAAAGCACTAATAAATAAATAACTCGCTATGAAAATACTCTCAATTATTAAGAACAGTTTTGTCATTCAATAAATGTTAAAAGAGAATCCGGTGTAGGAAATGAGCTCGTATTACTTGTCATTATGCAACATGCAATATTAATGGTGGTTTTGTACCGTTACCAACTGCGCCGCCGCAATTTTTAAGAAACCACTTACCGCATCGAAAGATATGTTTACCTGTCCGTAATAATATCATACTCCGGAAACCAGGCTAGCACCGTGGCCAATTGGAAATTTACAAGTCTTTCCAGTAATGTATAATTGTATTTATAAAATGTATAAATTACCTACATATATGAATAGTTACAAGTACACCTTGTTTAGTCTTCTGAATAAAATTGAGGCTTATAAATAGCTATTAATTTTAAGGTCAAGTTTAATCATGCCTCAAAACGATTGAAGTTTTTATAGGTACCTACTGTTTTGGTGTAACGTAACTATAAGAAGTTTGTTGCTAGGTATGTAAAATCGTAACATGATAATGTTGTCCTTCATTTAGGGCTTAGTTATCATAGTTAGGATATATACGACATGCTTTGGATTGTTTTTGTATTCTCTATATGTTTTATCTGCGTGAAGCGATTGGTGCTATCAAAATAACATAGAGAGAGATGTACGTAGATATATACATATTTTTTAAACACACGACACGAGTTACTAGTTATGGCTGTCATTTAACGGATGCTGGTGCGATTAAAATCAATAACTCATTTCCAGAAACCACTTGCACCGTCGCAAATTGTAAATATTGAGGCTCTTATGTGTTTACCTTATCGATATACATACAACATCCAATTTGTTGAGCATTGCAATCGATTTACATCACTTCAGATAAGTAACAGCGTTTTTATTTAGTTGCGTAGGTACTTATAGTGCATATAATTAGGTACATGTGTGCTGCTTCGGTGCAGATTGGTCCTATTTGTGTGTATTTTAACAGCCTCCGTAGCCTAGGCGGTAGTAACTCTGCCTACGAAGTTGGTCCTCCAGGGTTCAAATCCTGGTAGTGCATTATAGTTGTTTCCTGAATTATGGTTGTCCTTAATGTATTTAATATTACATAGGTGCATATGTATATAACTAGTGCTTATAATATCATCCCTAGTATCTATCATACAAGTACCTACATATTATTAAGCTTACGCTGGGGCTAGCTAGATTTGTGCAAGATCGTCCCATGATATTTAAATACTATAACGTATTTAATTTTGTAGGTTATCGTAAACCTATTTAATTAGCATCTTCAGATTTGATAGATTTGGAGTCAAGAATAAATAGACTGTGGTGTTTGTACCTCTAATTACGGCTACGTAGTGTGCAACCGAGCTTGAAACACGTGTATTCCATAATATGAAACCAAGCTAAAATATATTGTTTTCCCCTGAAAATCCCTAGGACCATAGTAATCCCTAGTGACGTTTCCCAGATACCCGAAAGAAATATACGTGTGTACAAAAATTGCTCGCTCAAAACTAGGTACATACTTGGCCGCCGTGCTCTCTAACTCTAAAATGTGTTTTCCCAGAGATAATATCAAATTAGATCGATTGTTCTCTTCAGAAACCCCTTAAATAGCAAATATAAAAATATACTTATAAACAAGTATTCCTCTATAAGTTATAATAAGAGGTAGATAAATAATAAGATTTTCTACAATACTTAATAGAATACGCCGAGTAGGTGTGTTGTTGTACTTGATAGGTTTTTAGATGTGAAATAAATAAATTTGTAGTGCATCGCTTGCATCAATACAACAAACGAGATAGGATAGCTGTGTGCAGTTTTTAAGCAGCTTTTAGGGACTAATTATGTAATGTGCAAGCATCATATTATTATGTGAGTATACTGTTATACATATACCTAGTTATGTGTATAGGTATTATGTTAAAGAGCACATTTGTAACATATAAGTAAGAGGGTCCTCTTAAAAGCAATAGTAGGTTAGCAAGTAAGTAAGTATAATTGCAAAAATACAACCAAAGAAATAATATTTATGACGTCTCTTCTGTATGGTTATCGGCTTCTTAATGACCATCAAACAGATTTGTTTTTTACACCATATTATAAGAACAGAAACGGTCGTGATTAGTTCCAACATCAAGATATTGAATGAATACTACCTATGTATAAAATTATAATTATTGTTATGAAAAAACTAGTACCAAAAAATGCCTATATTATATTCATTCAAGGTGAAGATGTCGGGGCACGAATGTCTAGAACCGAATTCAGAGAAGCGCGAAGCAGGAAGTACTGTCGCAGATTACTTGCGTGATCGTTTAACTCGCTCGATAATAGGAATTAACTTAGGCCCGCATCATCTATCTAAGTGCTTGAGGAGGTAACCTGTTTTCCTCTTGTTCACTGTAAACTAATAATCTCTGTTTATTTTTAAAAAATCTGTAAGGACGCTACTAGTTCGGTAGGTACCGTCACATGCAAGAATTAATCGGATACATCTTTAAATTTAATGATATTATTATACCGTATACCTAATACGGTGCAATGGCGAAATATTTTTGATCATATTTATACAGATAAGATATATTTGCACTTGACTGTACCCACCTAACTTACTTCAATATCGGTAATGATGTAAAACGTACTGGAAATCTTTTTACAGCGCAATAATCCCGAAGAATCAATATCCACTTTCATATAGAAGCTTTAACGTTCTTTTTCGCCAATATATTGATTTTTGTACATGTTTCCTTTGAGCGCTCCTCAAGTGTGAATAATTCATGTGGAGATTCGGTTGACATATTACTATCATCGACTCTCCCCTATAGAAGAGAAAAGTGCGATAAACGTAGTACTTCAACGCTTTGGACTGAGAAGAGCTTTCTTTGATATTTCAGTCGGCACGTTCAGATG
This sequence comes from Thaumatotibia leucotreta, assembly GCA_025490895.1. Taxonomy (NCBI): domain Eukaryota; kingdom Metazoa; phylum Arthropoda; class Insecta; order Lepidoptera; family Tortricidae; genus Thaumatotibia; species Thaumatotibia leucotreta. The sequence goes on from JALPQI010024430.1 coordinate 20,037, forward strand.
AATTTTATATCAATGATGCCGCTTCGGCATATAATAAGGTAAAGTTGTTTTTTCTTTTTGTGAATAATCAATCCAACAAGTTATAAATGGTATATGGGGGGTGAAAGTTTGCAAGTTGATATTTGGTGACATAGAATATACCGGTGGCGTTGGAAGTTGGAAGCAGCTTCCGAGGTGCAAGCGCCTACCTCTAGGACAATGACACCGCGCGTTCCGCACGATAAAACACAATCTGGACATTATGGAGACCCCGAGCCATTTTACTCAAGTAAAAACTGTTAGATACTATTTATAATTGCGTCATTAAGAACTCTTAGCTTGTTTCGCGAACAGTGAACTGTTGCTTAAGATAATTCATTAGCCATTTTTACGCAAATGTGAATTTTAGGAATTGTTTTGACTTTTGAGCACGTTCTACATAGTTTACATGAATGAATATTAGTTGATATTACTTTATATTTATTTATACGTACTAAGCCAAAATTATGCACGACATCGACATGGTAAAAAGTTTGAGAACACCAAGTCACCGTCACAGAGTTCAAAAATTTACATTTTGTAGGGTCATACAGATTTTTTTATTACAAATATTTCCAGTGAATATGAAAATAAAGGCCTCTAGAACTGTAATTTTCTTGTTCGACGAAAAAAAGCAGATGGGTGGCTTACAGTTCTTAAGAATTATGTAATCTAATCAAAACCTAATTTGTATGTCC
>JALPQI010024431.1:0-10078 GCA_025490895.1 Thaumatotibia leucotreta
ATGCTGCTTGTGGTCTCATGTTGGTTTAGCAAATGTAGCTTTTTATTTCCTCTTAGAAACGGGAAGGCATCAGCTATAACACGTATAATAGAAGAGCAAATATTTCTAATGTATGGCACGCCTGGAGTCATAGTTTGCGATAATGGCAAACAGTTCGTATCAGGGCAGTTTAAAGACCTAGCATCCAGGTACGGAGTCAACCTGTGGTATACCCCTTATTATCACCCACAGGCCAACCCCACAGAGCGCGTAAATAAAGTGGTTGGATCTGCGATTGCCTCATATGTGGAAAACGACCACAGGGAATGGGACAAGTATATTCCATTCATAGGACATGCAATCAGGACGTGTGTTCATGATGTAACGGGAAAAACGCCAGCATACTTATTCTTTGGGCGAGAGACTTCTGTCCAGGGTGTAAAGGCATATTCTTTTGAACCGGGCGAACAACTTGGGCTCAACACAGAAAGGTTAAAGGAAAAAGATAGCCTTCGTCAAGACATATACTATGATGTGAGTGAAAGAATGAGAATAGCTCATGAAACAAATAGTAAACGGTACAACCTCCGTCACCGTATTTGTGAATACAAGGAGGGTGATTTGGTATGGCGACGTACAAAATTGTTGTCTAACTCCAACCAGAAATTCATGTCTAAGTTAGCCCCAAAGTTAGAGAAGGCTATAGTTTCTCAGAAGATTTCGGAGAATGTGTATAAGTTGAGAAGCATTAAAGGAAAAGATTTGGGCACGTGGCATTCCAATGACTTGAAGCGCATGGTTTGAATCCGGGTGGATTCTCTGGAGGAGAGGGGATGTGTAATGATCTTAACTTTGTCTACATAGTGCATCGTGACGCCATCTATGAATGTAAACTAGAACCTTACAATCATCGGGTAGGTTGTCTTAGATAAATTTTAATATAACAAATTTGAGGGTGGCCGTGATAAACGGGTACACCGCGGAAAAAGGGATCGGGCAGACCGTTGGTTGCTGCAATGGCAGGCAGACGACGTTATTGAAATTTTATAGGCATGGTGCGCACTAAGTTTGAAATTGTCGCAATATTGTGAGTGAAGTGTGTTGGTGAAAGAAAGTCACGGGGTAAGTGTTACTTTAAGCGCGTTAATCTGGACTATGATCTTCCTCCCCAATACGTATGCTTGTCTTTACCATATAACGTTCTGTCGGGATATAGCTTGGAATCTTTGTTCGCAGCATTCGGAAACGCCCTTTTTATGGACCGGTTGTCAGACAAGGGAAAAGGGCCATTTTAAGTTTGAACGTTCGTAGAACACGAAGGCTTAATTCGCCGGCACTGTTAACGGCGGTATAGCCTAGCGGTAGAAAGCATTGACTTCAGTGCGAGAGGTTCCCAGTTCGAGTCCCAGCATATCGAAACTTTTTTTGTATTTTTTTACTGTACATTTTAATTTTAATTTGTTTTACCTTTTATTGTTTTTACTTAGTTTTATTTTAGTGCCTAGGTATTTAATTTATGTTTTATTTCTTTTTTTTTTACCCTTTTGGGATTTTGTTTACCTGTTTATGTTATAGTGATATATTACGGGATTTTACTGCTTAACTAATGGTTTATGCTTATATTAATTAAATTTATATTATTGCCAAATTTGTCAATAGTTTCCTTTAAGTATTTTTGCGTACGAACCCAGATCATGACAACTTAGTATAATATAAATTAGCTCAATACACTACATGTCGAATGTTATAGTCCATTTCCAAAGTTTATTATTCACAATTAAGCCCCATCCACTAAATATTTAATATCAAATTCAGCGACAAAACTGTTACAAAGCTCGCTAGAGCATGACGGACATTTCATTTCCCTAAACCGAGCCCGTAAGTACCGAAAAGCCGCGGCGACTTTAATCGGGATCAGTCCCAAAGTCCCAAACCACCCAAAAGGCCGATAAAAATACACTAGTTGTAAAGCCTTTTGAGCTGAGTTTCAGCGGGAATTATAAAATAATTATCTCCAAAGCCAGCCAACCGGCCAGCGGTGATGATTCTGTAAGCTTCCTGATAGCGGGCGATAATTTTTCATAGAGTAGATACAATTTAGTATACAGTCCCGAAACCATGCCTCCAAATTTCTTACCGATTCTTCTTGGGTCAATGGTGTAGAGCCAGAGCCGGTAGTAGTACTTTTATTTAAGATCGTGCTATTGTGTTAATTGCTTGTTACTATACCTACTTGAAAAAATAATTTTGATTTTATAAAATATCGTAAATAGGGTATTTAGCTGAAATAAGACATTTATTTTGTTTTAAAAGTTGCCTTGTCTGGTAATCTAACCTACTCAAATGTGAAAAAAGAAGCATCTACTGTTCGCCAATTGAGACCATGTACAATATTTCTAAAATTAATGATTAAAATATCAGGCAAATAAAAACAGCTACTTGTCAACTATGAATTCAGTAACAGAACCATTTTAGAGTACTTTTTCTTCATATTCCTTAGTCTTTGGGACACTCGGTTAGTGTCCAAGTAAAAATTAGTAACCCATACAAATTACGATTACTCCATTATTTCAAAACCAAAACAGTCCTCGTAAACTGCCCGATTCACCCATTGCCGCGGCAATATGATATGATAATGTACATTCATTTCGGTAAAAGAAAAGTTCCCAAATTTTTCCTCACTGTCTCTGACGTGCCCCGAATTTTAAGAGCACTCGTGATTTGCTTCCTTCCATAAATCCTTAAAATTCTCGATTATTCTATAATTCAACCTTAAAAGTATAGACTGATATAACATTTCCAGACGCTCTGTGGGTTGAGATAAAACTGTGATTGAATTGAAGTGCATGTGAAAATTCTCCTCGAATTTACTCGATACGCACACATCAACAATTTTCGTCAATGTACAGCGATGGGTAATCCGTAATATTCTGTAAATCCACGCTTAAAAGCTTTAGTCGCTTAGCGTTTTTGAAATGGCCGAGTGATTGCAATTTACATTATTTCTCTTTGATAGAGTTTGAATTTTAAACAGCAACTACTTTAGTGCATTAGGATACAAGTGCGACTCCACCATTTCAATAACGGTAAGCAACTAAAGCTTTTAAGCATGGGATGTACAATCAGCTGCAGAGAAGAAAAGTAGACTACTTTTCTCAGCAGCTGACTGTAGGTACCTACAAAATATTACGGATCTCCGAATTTTTCGACCTGGCCCCTCTACCACAAAACTTTACAAGCGTACAATTCTACAAAATTGACAACTTCTTATATAGAAATTTATACAATTTTGTAGAATTGTACGCTCGTAAAGTTTTTTGGTATATATTATATAGGCCACTGACGTAGCTTCACCACCAATAAAAAAACACCATCTGACGACAGGCGTAAAAAGTGGATAGGTCCTTTATAATTACAGAGATCGATGTCTGTAAAATGGTTGTATGGTTAATTATTCAATCAATTTTGGAGTCATGTCCATATTTATGCAAAAAATGACGCCCATTTGTCTAATCACTATTTATGAATGATTTAATTCATGGGGTATCTCATATTTTAACTAATACTCGGCACATTCCTCAAAAATCTCCAAAACATAGAACATTAGCATGCTTAATAGGAAAAAATTAACGTTTTAGGGTAAACTATTCACCGTTTTCTTAAAATACCATATTTCTTTCACCCTGTTGCACATTGTATCGTTCACAATGAAAAAAAATTGACAATAAACAAGTGTCATTGTCACGCTAGATTAGTCATTCTCATTATTTATATAAAATAGAAGCCCTAGCTCATCTTGTGTTTGACAGCAACTTGCGGCTTTCTCGTTAGTGTTCAGAGCCTGGATTGTACGGTTCAAAAAGGTAGCCGTGCTGCTAAAATTCTTCAATTTCCATGTATTAAGCAAGATGCTTTAGTTGAAACATAAAAATGGGTTGACTGAAGAAAAATTGTACATTGTGCCTTCATCATCATCAGCCTATGATAGTCCACTGCTGGACGTAGGTCTCTCCTATTAACTATACGTATAGATGCATTAGGAGGCAAATGCCCATAATCGCCACGCTGGGCAAGCGGATTGGCGATCGCAGTAATGTGTCCACTATGATGACGCTGCTGCCCATCATCAATATTTTGTCAAACAATGGTCAGTGACACTTCAATCCCTTAGTCGACTTTTACGACACCCGCAGGGGGAGCTGGGGTGGTGACAAATGTATTCTTACTGCCGTCATCACACGGCAAAAAAGGCCTTAAAGAAATTAAAAAAAAATTACGTCGTAATTTTTGTGTTCCGAAGTTAAATTTTGCGTAACAACTTTTGGAGTGAAAAAAGCGACAAATTCAAATTTTCTATGAGCGATCACGACAGAGTACGTACAGTCGCCATCAGATATATGGTAGCGGTCGAGGTCCCCAAATAAATCAGAGCAACGTAAAATTTCAATAAATTCGTTACGTGAGAAAAGGGCAATAAATTAGAGGCATATAATTCGACACAAATTTAGGAGCAACCACTTTTCAATGAATTGGTAACGTATAATTAGGCAAAAATATCGGAACACAGAGATAATTAGAAATTTCTGAGCAGTCAGGGTGGTCGTAAATATCTCAACATTTATGGAAAATATACCTTAGTGTCATATACACATCGCTTTAAATTCTTTATGGTCAGCCACAAGTTTTGAATAGGTTGTCAATAATTTGAATTTAGAACAGAGTGGTTTGTTGTGACGTTCTTCGAAAAGAGTAGACATTAGTCATCATGACAAATATATTTCTGTCCCTTTCGCAAATTGGACAGATATTATGCCTAAATCATTAAAATGAGTTATCTAGTTAACCGCTGATTTGACGTATTGCCAAAATTGGCAAAGGTAGAACAAGGAGCAAAGCTAAATTTCGTGATAATAAGATGGGTACTCGGCGATGGCGCAATAAATAGTTGGAGTAATAATTATATTGAAGGAGGTATTGTTAAACAGCGATTACAATGGGATTTGAAAGTACTGTTGACACAACAGTGTATAAGTCATTCTAGAATAATTATATTCATAGTCATACAGGGTGGCCAAATAAGCTATAGGTATACACTTCATTTTTGAAATTTTATTCTATACATAACACAAAAAATATAAAGTATCACTGGTTTAATAAAATTATTTTGGGTCGGAAATTACACATGGAAAATAATCAGTCAAATGTCCCCCTCCAGTAGCATCGCAGATGCCAACCCTTTTCATCGCATTTTTCATCACTTTTTCACACATTTCCGGCGTTATTTCAGTGATCGTGGTTCGAGTATTTTGTTTTAATTGTTAAAGGTTCGTTGGCCAATTAGAAAAGACAAATCCTTTTAAATAACCCCACAGAAAAAAAAATCAGGAGCTGTTAAACCAGGCCATCTTGGGGGCCAGTTCATGTCACCTTTTCATCACACTTGCTGTCTAAGCGCGCCATTGCCTGCGCGCGTAGCGGGAGTAATAGAAATGTCAGTTCGTCATTTAATAATATTATGTCTTTAAACTTATTTTTTGTCGGCAAGTGTGATGAAAAACATTGTATGCATCACGGTAGGTAAGCGGAATACTAACTCGAGTCATAAAAGCCCTCCGCCTGAGGGCGTCGGGCTTCTAACACTCTCGTTAGTGATTCCGTACTTACCTCCCTTGATGCAAAATGTACTGTTGTCTTAAAACTTATTGTTTTGAAAGAGAAATTCTAAAACTCTAAGACATACGAAGTAGTATTTGTTTTTAGGGACCATAATTATCTATCATCGATTTTGATAAAAAAACTGCATTTATACATTAGAAAAAAGACGTGATGACTGATGAATATGTGGAAACAATGTATTTTATTCATTTTAGACATCATAACCATATCCCCTAAGAAGGGGATATGGTTCCTAAAAACAAATACTACTATTAGACCTAGGTACACAATGGATATCCGAATAGAAATAATGCAGATAAGTTTATTTTTTCAAAACAACCAGGTTCGATTCCCCTGCTGGATAGTTTTTTTTTTTCATAATATATTATTGCAGTTTTTCTGATTATTAAAATCGATGACATATGGTTCCCAAGGACATATTTTCGTATATCCGATATACTGATTTTAATGAGCCACCCTGTATTTTAGTAAAGCAACAGTAGCATAAACATATATATATATATATATAATAGCATATATGTATAATATCACTGTTACTGATGTCAAGCCTCCGCAGGCTACGTCTACCGCTTACTATCGGACGGTCCGTGTGCTTGTTTGCCACCAACATACAATTATCACTAATAATACACGTGCGAAAAGAAAATTTGTTTTCCAATCCACTTAATTTTTTCGCACTTGTATCGTAATTTACTATTTTACTTTCGGAAAGTCGTTACAATTGTCACAAGGTTTAGAACGATTTTCGTAAATTCTTGATATGAGGTTCGACCTATGTTGGAATTTCGCTACAATTGTCGTATTTTTGTGACAATATATAATTTTGCTTCGCTTTAAAGACGGTATTGATTGTTGATTGCTAAAAGGTCTTGCAATATATTTGAAACACAAACAACCACACGGCCCGTCTGATGATAAGTGGTAACCGTAGCCCATGGACGCCTGCAATGGGAGATACAGTCAATTTACAATTCTCGGACTTGTCACCGTGGTAAAATAGGATCCGCAAATGACTTTTAGGTATTCTGTTCGGGTCCCCTTTAATAAGCCTAATATTAATAGTCCTAATATGAATTCGCATAATGGATTTGGCATAAATGATTAAGCATAACATTGAATAGGCAAAATAATAAAATGCCATAATGCTTAATACGCATATTACTGATTATGCATAATTGAAATATGCATAACATTATTTAATATAACTTTATTCATCCCAATATGGATTAGCATAAACTTAGAAATAAAGCGAATGAGGCAGATCAGGGTAAAACCAAGACAGTAAGGTTAAGTTCAAAAGACCAATAAGCAGGAGCGACGAAGCGAAGTTGAAGCCTAGCTTTCGTCGATATCTCATTTCGTTGATAATAAAGAATAAAGAATTAGGTATGTAATAATCAATTTTATTAGTAAAGAAATCACATCTTTGTATGCGCATGAAGCGCACGTACAGAGTGCGTACCTATTTAATACGGGCGTGTATTTTAATGATGCTTAAAATAGCATCTAGGGAACCTATTTACCTATACCATGATTACTACGATCACAAAACAATAACTGTATCCCGTATAAAATACACACGCCGTATTTATGAACATTATAAATTGCTATGGTAAAAATGTGTGTAATAATTAAAATAATAAATATTTAATATAAAAATATAAGTAGGTATACATGTTTGTCAGGACCTAAACCTTAACTGTTATAACTACGTACAACGCACAAGTAAAACAAAAGTCTAAACTAGTTTTAAATTGGAAGCAATAATAATATTATTAATACGGTAAAATAATAATATTATTAATACGTACTATACTAATCGACAGTAACTTGGCAAATATCGGTTTCGCTACGCAATCTATGATCGGTCATTATTATTTTATTTATTATATTTTATACCTTTCATTAAGTATATATTAGTAATACGTATTAGTATTATGCTTTTCCTAATTATTCCAAATCATCGTTATGATAGTTTACGTTATACGTAGATACATTATGCGTAATCGTTTATGCGAAATTATGCTTATGCCACTTAAATAGTATGCTTAACAACGCTATGCCAATTTGAAGTATGCGTAATAAATTATGCGAATTAATATAGACTCCGATACGCCATTTCCAAAAATGGACACTTTCCTAACTTGTCTCTTTTTTAACTCGCCATTTTCTAACTTTATCTGAAGGGTCCACGGAAAGAACTGTCTAGTCTAGGTCTTATGAAAATCAGGTCAATATGTACCTTGTTTCGTTAAAACTGAGGTTGTTTTTTTTTCGGAAATTTGAATTAACTAAGATCTAAAATCGAATTGGAGATCAAAAATGTAAACAAATGGGATACCACTACAAAAAAAAATATCGCGAGAGGTGGGTGATAAAATCATTGAAATATTTATGAATAATGCGTATTTATAGTCACTGACGTAACGTACATATAATTTTGTTTTTTTTTAATGTAAAACATTATTATTTAATGATATATTTCTCTAGTTTTAATAAAATGTAAGGTGTTTAATTTATACTACTGGCAATGACAAGAAATCTTAAACATTTGGTTCGAAGTTATAACTAGTTCATTCGTAATTGAATATGGTAACTACACTAAGAACCATTAAAGAGGGGTCGCATATATGACTATTTAACTATATACTTAGAAAATCAAAACGAGATGGTGCTCCAGATGACTGTTTCAAGAATTCATTAAAATTTAGCAATACAAAGTACATTGTATATAGTTACAAACGAGTCCATTTCGATTAAAAAATGCAAACAATTGTTGTGGAGTTAAAAATACTAAAATCTGTATTATAATACAGATTTGACTCGAAATGGACTCGTTTGTAACTATATACTTCGTTTTATTTAAGATTAGAATTATCTATCAAATGGGTGAACAAAGAAGCAGTGGTCGTAAACCTTCCTTCTTCGATTTCGGCCGATACCACTGAATTTCCCGGAACATATGTACATACATATCATTTGATATTTACCGATAGCTGAACTCATAGTTTTCACATTTATTATTAATTTGTTGGCAAAACTGTGTAACTGTCCAGCAGTTTTGGAGAAAATTGGCTTTGACAGACGGACAGACAGACAGACGAGTGATCCTATAAGGGTTCCATGTTTTATGCTTTTGAGGCTTGGAACCCTAAAAACGTCGTTGAAAGCTTGTATGGAAGTTTCATTGCATACTCGTCCAGTGTCTTCCATTCGCCTACGGCTCATGAAATGACATGACACGTCGGGACTCGTGTATAACTACTAAGAATCTGAAATGGAATTCGAGATCAAAAATGTAAACAATCTATGACAATGACATGACATTATAAAGTCAATGTTAAAGTGACATTCCAGGGGTATAAAACGTTTTATATCGAATGTATTTTTTAACACCTTCCTAAATTAACGTCGCATTTTGAGGTTTTTTTTTATTTATTTTATTTATTTCCACACTTACAACTTTTCTTACAGGTAATAAACCTAAGACAATGTTTTATGTGTAGGTAGGTGTAGACACGCGAAAGTCAAAGTATGTTCAATGCACAAGTATCACAATCGTTAACATATTTTTGGACATGACTATAAAAAAGATCCGGCTGAGTGTCCACGGTTCCTGATTACAAAAATAAATAAAATAATACCTAGAAAATTTGTTAGAATGATGCAAATAATCAACATAATCCATGTTTGAAAACTAATGTAATCTTTAGGATTGTTGGGGAACGAATTCTAATCTTCATCTACAGTTACAAACGAGTCCATTTCGATTAAAAAATTAAAACAATTGATTTGGAGTTAAAAATACTAAAATCTGTATTAATGTACTGTGTATTGCTAAATTTTAATGAATTCATAAAACAGTCATTTGGAGCACCATCTCGTTTTGATTTTCTAAGTATATAGTTAAATAGTTATATAATTATGCGACCCCTCTTTAATGGTTCTTAGTGTAGTTACCATATTCAATTACGAATGAACTAGTTATAACTTCGAACCAATTGTTTAAGATTTCTTGTCATTGCCAGTAGTATAAATTAAACACCTTACATTTTATTAAAACTAGAGAAATATAATATCATTAAAAAATAATGTTTTATATTAAAAAAAAAAACAAAATTATATGTACGTTACGTCAGTGACTGTAAATACGCATTATTCATAAATATTTCAATGATTTTATCACCCACCTCTCGCGATATTTTTTTTGTAGTGGTATCCCATTTGTTTACATTTTTGATCTCCAATTCGATTTTAGATCTTAGTTAATTCAAATTTCCGAAAAAAAAAACAACCTCAGTTTTAACGAAACAAGGTACATATTGACCTGATTTTCATAAGACCTAGACTAGACAGTTCTTTCCGTGGACCCTTCAGATAAAGTTAGAAAATGGCGAGTTAAAAAAGAGACAAGTTAGGAAAG
>JALPQI010024432.1:0-13934 GCA_025490895.1 Thaumatotibia leucotreta
TGTCTCGCGGACGATTATGTGACACAATGGCCGGAACATGCCGCTATGTGGGTGAAGCCCCTTCCGAATTACTCGTTGCGCAACGTTTCCTAATAAAAGTAATAAACTATTGAGAAAACTTCTTTTTTAGTACAGATGGTGTACTTTTTAGGCTCTAGTGCGAGAAGTGGGTTACAAGTAAACACTCCGTATCGGTCGTGTTTTAAAACATCGCCCCTCGTTTCGAATTTCATGTTTTTTGCACTTGTGCTATTTCATCACACTTGCTGTCTAAGCGCGCCATTGCTTGCATACTTAGCGGGAGTAATATAAATTCCCTAGGGAGTAATAGAAATGTCAGTACTTCATTTAATAATACTTACACTTAAAAAACATTTTTTTGTCGGCAAGTGTGATGAAAAACATTGTATGCATCACGATCGGTAAGCGGAATACTAACACAATGTACTATTTTCGTGAACCGTAACACTGTATTCCAGTATTACACCTGTGACCTGCAAGTTCAACTCGTAAATAACATCAACTCAACTCATATCTTCTTTTTGGTTTTACTTGAGTTTTTTTGGTGATATTAGGAGATTTTGCCTTAGTAATACCAACCAAAATAATAAGTCTTCATTTTTCATGCTTCGTAAATTTCAATAATAGAATATGGAGAGCGAATACTGAAGATGCGGGTAATATAAATACCGGGTGTTTCTACGGCAATACATTTAACTGAAAGTAATCCTTAAACTCACCAACCCTAGTTCAGCTACTTCTGAAAATAACTCATAATAAAATGGTTGGTGTATTATCAAGATTCAGAATATAATCGTGAAATCTGCCCGCGGTCTGTGACGTTTGTAAGCACACGCAGTTAAGCTGATATTAACATACCTACATTGAAAATATTATTTAGTTTGTATGACAAAAAGAGGACAAGCTTATCCACGTCATCATCATCATCATCAGCCTATAATAGTCCACTGCTGAACGTAGGCCTCTCCTATTAACTATGCGTATAGACGCATTAGGAGGTAAATGCCCATAATCGCCACGCTGGGCAAGCGGGTTGGCGATCGCAGTAATGTGTCCAGTATGACGACGCTGCTGCCCATCATCATTTTTTTATCAAATAATGGTCAGTGACACTTCAATCCCTTGGTCGACTCTTATGACACCCGCAGGAGGAGTTGGGGTGGTGACAAATGTATTCTTACTGCCGTCACCACACGGCCAATATCCAATATCCACGTATTAAAAACAAAAAAAAAAACAAATATTGTTGAGTGCAGTATACTATTTATTGCTACTGTTGTAGGAAACACCCGGGATAACATGACATACGAGTATAACCCATGTTCCGCAAACAGGTAAATATCATTTAATTCATTTAAAACCATTGTTTTCATTAATATTATCTTATCATTTCACAATATGTCATACTGTTTAAACTGCCATGGATTGTTGGTATTTTCACATGTTTTGAAATACAGTAGCAACCTAGCAACAGCTCGAATATGCAAGTCATGGGCCGTCCAAAAATAAACGGATACTGCTAGGGCCGCTGATAGAGTTAATACGAACATGACAATCACGCGTGGATACCATGATGACTCAGTGTCAGTACTAAATGTTTCACTGCGACCATAATATAACATGGATGTCTAACGCCAGCTCAAAAATGCCCCCAAAAACAATTGTTCAATTGTGCCAAGATGGGCAGGATATAGCGCTTTTGCTAAACCGCTCATATGTCGGCGCAACATCTTTGAGAAATGTTTATAGAATATATAGCCAATCAAAACTTTGATGTACAATCACAATAATTTTTAATGGCGGTTTAAGTTTTTATAGGTTGATATGGAAATTCATTATCGTGATGCATTGAAGAGGGGTACTCCATGATGAGGATCCTCTAAATGGATCAAAACATGTCGAGCAATTATCGACTTAAATTACGTGAGTAACCCGTTAAATATTTAAATATGTTTGAGTCTCACGTTAGTTATAATTCTAGAATGGCAATTTAGTATGGCGTGCGGCTTCCATGTTTTATTTTGTTCGTAGATGTTTCACAATCATTTGATAATGATAATTTTTTTTTAACTATGACTCGACTCTCGACATTTTTTGTGCATGCTGTTGCCTTGGTTACTAATGCCAACACGATTGACTGATAGTGAGACTTATTATGATATCCATAAAGTGCACGTATGATTAGATAATATAATATCTAGTAAATAGGTTTTATAAAGACCTTTTCTCTTCATTTCATACATGCCGAAAATAAATTCGCTCCCGTTGCCAGGTTTTGGGACGAAGAATAGACGCCCTAAAAGTTTTTTTTGGAAATTACGAGTATTTAAAGTTTCAGAATGAGTATACTCTCTTTGGTTTGGTGTTTAAAAAAAGGTAAACAATCTTGCAGTATCTTTTTTATTGAAAACTACGAGTAGAAAATAAGTTTTAGCAAATATACATAATATTTATAACAAGGAAATACAGTGATTTACATTGTTTTTGATTCATTAAGTACCTAGTTTGGATTTTTATATGCATTTTTCAATAAAAAGATACTGCAAGATTGTTTGCCTTTTTTTAAACACCAAACCAAACAGAGTATAGTACATATAACTTGATAGTATCATCTAGTACTATTTTACGCATAATTTCAAAAAAAATATCGATCCTTTAAAAAGTTTCTGGTCCCTTCCATTCCGAGTCCCAACAATTCACAGGCAAATTTGGGCATAAAGTAATCCCATTGGCGATTACTCCTTCTGATTACATTTTTATTTGTACTTTGTAATTTAGATTGCAAAGTACAAACTAGGTACACTGGCAGTTCAACTTCGAATAAGTTTAGCAATGATGACATTTGTAAAAGTCAGAATCTTATTAGTAGGTAGCATAAATAAAAAAGCTAATCAATATGGTTCACGCTATTCCACGTGGACAGGATTGCCTCACGAGCTGCTGACACATACAGGTTGTGAAAAAAATTTCTTCGCTATTGATAAAAATGTAAACCTATTAACCTACACTACAAGTGTAAGTTTGTATTACAAGTGGAAGTCTCTTTTTATCTCGGAAGGTATGTCATTACTAGCTTTTGATAAACAGGCCTCTGTTCGGTAAGTTCAGTGGTAAGTTCGTTGGTCTGTCATTATGCCCTAGGGCAGTAGGGGAACTTTGCGTCACAGTAGTCATTATTTTAATGAAAGTAGAATATTATTGAAGTAACAAGGCAGCATTCTGCCCTGCTAAGCATAATAGCGATATCTAAAAATAAAATTGAATGCAACCATGCACCTTAAATTCTACAGCTGACGATTCTATTTCCAAATGCCTCTATTTTTGAGATATCGCTATTTCGATGAGCAGGGCAGCATTCTCATTTGGTGCTTTGTCACTCACGGGTTGAGGTTTGAGTAATCCATTTTTTTTATTGTTTAGACCGTATTCAAATAGTTTTGAGAATAAATATATACTTAGCTTGATTTTTTATTCACCAGCTAAACTTTAGGGGTTAATTCCGAGATCATATTGATAAACTTTTACTATGGGATCAACACCCGATTTCAGAAAAAAGAATCTGATGTACCATACAAATCCTGAGAAATTAGTAGGCGTAAATGTAATTGAAGCCAGTTCAATTAGTACATTACATGTAATTTCCTTTTTGCACGTGTCTCGTACGGCGTTTTTTTGTACAGATGGCCCTCCAAAGTTTTGGACCTGACGTAAAATGAGCCACTTCTCGCACTAGCGCGTAAAAAAGACACCATCTGTGCTGAAAAATAAATGATGAATATTTTTACAATGCCGACGCGAAAAATAGATCGCCCATATTTTTTTTACTTTGATGGCTATATTGGCTATACTTTCTACCTAGGTGTATCTATAAATAGATGTGACATAATAATTTGTCCCCCCTGAAAGAAAATGATTCACGTCACGTGCAATGATCTTGCATTATTTCATATATAACGAACCTATTCGGCGTTGTCATGTTACGTCAAGTTGCTATCAATGCCATTCTGCCGAGATAAGATAATTACTTGTACATAAGTGATAGTGATTGATGAGTGAGAGAATTAAATGAAGCGTGACGTTATGTCAATAAATAACTAAAGTAGTTAGCAAATAAGTTTAATTCTGTAAACGAGATAGTGTTTCTCTTGCAAAACTGCAATGTATTTTTTTTATATTCTTCATTCCTGTTACTATCTCAACACATGATTGTACATAAACTTGTTGTTCTCTTTTTCTTGAAGGTTACTTGTTCCGCTTAGAATTTCTCAACTTCTAAATGCGCTAGTTTCCAAGGAGTCAAAAAAGAGATTTTTTTATAGGTATTTCATAACCCCTCCGCCATCCACAACAGAACCAAAGTAACCGATATAGGTCTCCGAATCTCTAAACTGAAGTTGCAGTAGAGGGCACATTGCTCGTAGAACCGATGCCCTTTGGAGCGGAAAGGTTCTCGAGTGGCGGCCTAGTACCGGAAGGCGTAGCGTGGGTTAGCCCCCCACAGGGTGGACCTGGTTAAGGTCGCAGAAGACCGCTGGATGCGGGTGGCGCAGGATCGGTCACTATGGCAATCTTTGAAGAATATTGAAGGATATCTATGTTCAGCAGTGGACATCTTTCGGCTGATATGACGATGATGATGATTTCATAATGATTTATTTCTTAGATTCGTACAGTCATTCTTTTACATTCATTACTTTCATACGTTCGTTGCAAATTGTCAATCACCTAAGAGCTCATCAGCGACGCTCTCAGCAACAGAACGCCGAACGCCGTGGCGAAACCGGCTAGGATAGGATGGATGGATGATGGATGGATTTTTTAGAAGTTTATTATATGAGAACTGACTATGACGTCATAATTATTTCACCACATATTGTTCGTGTTGAAATCATTAACCAACCACCACGTGATTGACCTTGCTTTTCAGTGTATTACCGAAAATTCGGGGACCGTTGCATTGCATCACAATTTACAACTCGTGTTCTGAAGAGTTATTTTCCCTGATCCCGCCCTCCCCTTTCCGTTATAAAACCACACGTGCCGGTTTGCGGTGTCACTCCTGTACCGTGGAAAATATTCCCACACGTACTAAGAAATTCGGTAATTCCTTCATATGCCGGACTATTAAAAAGTGGAATTCTTTACCGGCACATGTGTTTCCGCATACCTATAAGTTGGGACCCTTTAAACGAAGCCTGAAGAAGCATCTAGCGGGCCAGCAAGGCGGTGGCAACTAACAGGTTACTGATTGTCTCCAGGAGGGTTACCATGACGTACTAATGAGATTCAGTTTAGGTTCAGGGAAAGCGACAGTGATATACGACCCGTATAGCCTTGTCCCTTTCTCTCGACCTAAACTGAACCGCATCAGTACGTCATGGTAACCCCCCTGTTCGTTGCCGCCGCGATTTGGGCTCTACTTTTCACTTACGATCAGGTGGAGTGGAGCCACTTTGTCGTGCCAACATAAAAAAAAATAAAAAAAATAGACAGAAGACTCCTTCAATGGGGTACCTAGACTAGACAGGTTTCGACTTGTAATATTCGTTGAAATATGTTGTGCAATAGGCCCTTGATTTCATGACTACTGTGAAATAAGTATAGGTAACTTGTCTGTTCCATCTTTTATAATCTCTCCAATAAACTTTGTTTACATTACTCGCACGAGATAAGGGAGATGCAAATACATTTTAATGATAATAAGGGCTTATTTATTAGAATGTATTTGTAAAACGTTTAAAACAAATATTACTCTAAAACAGTGCGTTTCAGAGGACAAAAATAACCCAATCATTGAATACAAAGTTGATTAAGACTTTGTTGTTGTGTTTTTACAAGGCACTATGCACATTGTGCATCAATCCTATTACAGAAAGCGAATATGGGAATTTTAGGGACATACTGGAATACCCTAGTAAAACAAGGCTTCCCAAATGAACCAATCGGATAGTAAGGATATATCTCTGTGACCTATAATAACCTGCAGTTTTTTTTCATTGATTAATGATTACTGCAGGATATTACGTTTTATTACAATATTTTACGGAAATATGTAAAACAAAGTAATTTTATGGTTGTTCTCTTGGCGTTTCAACCGCTTCATTACCTTCCTCACATATTCTGGACAAATGAGCTACAATAACAGTGATTTGATAAAACTGTATACATAGGTACTAAAATACCCTGTGCAATACAATAGCTATTGAAATAATAGAATCATTATTTTGGCTCACTTTAGAATAAATGTAAGGAACGTATTGAAAGCGGTTCAAACGCTAAGAGAACAACAATTTACCTACATTTTCAGCTTTTTAAATAGATTCAAACGAGTTTGTTGCTATTCCAATTTGAATAAATAATTATTTGACTTTGAAAACTATTCGAATATCTCAAAATAAAAAACCGAATACCTAAACTTTCGAATATTTGCAAACCCTACAACCAAACTCCTCGGGTTTTTGTTTCAAATTCGTCTCCCTTTTCCAGATTCCTGGAACTAACAGCATACCTAAACATGATCTGGTCAGCGCCGCTGCAAATAGCCCTAGCGCTGTACTTCCTATGGGGCATCCTCGGCGCGTCGGTCCTGGCGGGGCTCGCGGTGATGGTGGTGCTGATCCCCGTCAACGGCGTCATCGCCAACCGGGTCAAGAGCCTGCAGATCCGCCAGATGAAGTACAAGGACGAGCGGGTCAAGCTTATGAATGAGGTGCTCAACGGGATCAAGGTGAGACATGTTAAGAAATAGAAATGGAAAAAACTTTATTCGTAGCAAAAAATACCTATATATCGGTAAGGGGATGCTATAAAATGGCCTCATCTCAGTATGGTGCTCCAAGACTACCCTCAACAGGTTTTATTACAACGAGTGCGGCAGGCAGCATTCCGCGCTGCACTAACGCACAAGGACGGGCTCAGCGCTTGAAAATAGTGAGCTAAAATCTCAGAAACATCCAGGAACCGGAGCCGGTATTTTAGAAAAACCTCGAAATAGTCCAATAATTTTAAAATGTGTACTATCCAATATTTTATGTAATTTACGACATCGTATTTCGGGTCAAGAGTCTGCAGATCCGACAGATGAAGTACAAGGACGAGCGGGTCAAGCTCATGAATGAGGTGCTCAACGGGATCAAGGTGAGACATGTTACAGCATACCTAAACATGATCTGGTCAGCGCCGCTGCAAATAGCCCTAGCGCTGTACTTCCTATGGGGCATCCTCGGCGCGTCGGTCCTGGCGGGGCTCGCGGTGATGGTGGTGCTGATCCCCGTCAACGGCGTCATCGCCAACCGGGTCAAGAGTCTGCAGATCCGCCAGATGAAGTACAAGGACGAGAGGGTCAAGCTTATGAATGAGGTGCTCAACGGGATCAAGGTGAGACATGTTAAAAAATTTAAATGAAAAAACATTATTCGTAGCAAAAATGACTACATATCAGTAAGAGGATGCTACGAAATGGCCTCATCTAAGTATGGTGCTCCAAGACTACCCTCAGCAGGTTTTATTGCAACTAGTGCGGCAGTCCGCGCTGCAATGTCAACGGACAACGACGGGCTCAGCACTTTAAAATAGTGAGCTAAAATCTCAGAAACATCTAGGGACCGGAACCGGTATTTTAGAAAATCCTCTTAACAGCCCAATAATTTAAAATGTGTACTACCCAATATTTTATGTAATTTACGACATCGTATTTCGGGTCAAGAGCCTGCAGATCCGCCAGATGAAGTACAAGGACGAACGAGTCAAGCTCATGAATGAGGTGCTCAACGGGATCAAGGTGAGACATGTTAAGAAATAGAAAATACTTACATATCATAGTAAAAGGAAGCAATGGCCTCATCTCAGCATGGTGCTCTAAGACTACCCTCAACTTGTTTTATTGCAACGAGTGCGGCTGGCGGCAGTCCGCGCTGCAATGTCAACGGACAACGACGGGCTCAGCGCTCGAAAATAGTGAGCTAAAATCTCAGAAACATCCAGGGACCGGAACCGGTATTTTAGAAAAACATATAAATAGCCAAATAATTTAAAATGGGTACTACCCAATATTTTATGTAATTTACGACATCGTATTTCGGGTCAAGAGCCTGCAGATCCGCCAGATGAAGTACAAGGACGAGCGGGTCAAGCTCATGAATGAGGTGCTCAACGGGATCAAGGTGAGACATGTTAAGAAATTGAAATGGAAAATACTTACATATCATAGTAAGAGGATGCAATGGCCTCATCTCAGCATGGTGCTCCAAGACTACCCTCAACAGGTTTTATTGCAACGAGTGCGGCAGGCAGCATTCCGCGCTGCACTAACGCACAAGGACGGGCTTAGCCCTTGAAAATAGTGAGCTAAAATCTCAGAAACACCCAGGGACCGGAACAGGTATTTTAGAAAAACCTCGAAATAGCCCAATAATTTAAAATGTGTACTACCCAATATTTTATGTAATTTACGACATCGTATTTCGGGTCAAGAGTCTGCAGATCCGACAGATGAAGTACAAGGACGAGCGGGTCAAGCTTATGAACGAGGTGCTCAACGGGATCAAGGTGAGACATGTTACAGCATACCTAAACATGATCTGGTCAGCGCCGCTGCAAATAGCCCTAGCGCTGTACTTCCTATGGGGCATCCTCGGCGCGTCGGTCCTGGCGGGGCTCGCGGTGATGGTGGTGCTGATCCCCGTCAACGGCGTCATCGCCAACCGGGTCAAGAGCCTGCAGATCCGCCAGATGAAGTACAAGGACGAGCGGGTCAAGCTCATGAATGAGGTGCTCAACGGGATCAAGGTGAGACATGTTAAGAAATAGAAAATACTTACATATTCGAGGGTTGGGTTGTCAAACCCGATAAGTCAAGCAAGCCTGTTTTTAAAATACGAATCATATGACATTGACGTGAAATTGTTATTTCAATGAATAAATATCTCGACTTATCGGGTTTGACCACTCAGCCCTCGATCATAGTAAGAGGATGCAATGGTCTCATCTCAGCATGGTGCTCCAAGCTCTCAACAGGCTTTATTGCAACGAGTGCGGCAGGAAGCAGTCCGCGCTGCAATGTCAACGGACAACGACGGGCTCAGCGCTTGAAAATAGTGAGCTAAAATCTCAGAAACATCCAAGGACCGGAACCGGTATTTTAGAAAAACCTCGAAATAGCCCAATAATTTAAAATGTGTACTACCCAATATTTTATGTAATTTACGACATCGTATTTCGGGTCAAGAGTCTGCAGATCCGACAGATGAAGTACAAAGACGTGATTAAGGGACGCTTAACGGGATCAAGGTGAGACATGTTACAGCATACCTAAACATGATCTGGTCAGCGCCGCTGCAAATAGCCCTAGCGCTGTACTTCCTATGGGGCATCCTCGGCGCGTCGGTCCTGGCGGGGCTCGCGGTGATGGTGGTGCTGATCCCCGTCAACGGCGTCATCGCCAACCGGGTCAAGAGCCTGCAGATCCGCCAGATGAAGTACAAGGACGAGCGGGTCAAGCTCATGAATGAGGTGCTCAACGGGATCAAGGTGAGACATTCAGAATTAGAAATGGAAAAAACTTTATTGGTAGCAAAAAAATACCTACGTATCATAGTAAGAGGATGCTACAGTATGGTTATTTTATTTATTTATCGTATAGCAATTATATTACACTGTTGTACGAGCCAATACAGTGTAATTAGAACCGTGAGATCTTTTGGAAGACAGTACGGTTGCCAGTTTGGTGCTCCAAGACTACTCTCAACTGGTTTTATTGCAACGAGTGCGGCTGGCGGCAGTCCGCGCTGCATTGTCAACGCACAAGGACGGGCGAAGCCCTTGAAAATAGTGAGCTAAACTCTCAGAAACATCCAGAGACCGGAACCGGTATTTTAGAAAAACCTCGAAATAGCCCAATAATTTAAAATGTGTACTAATTTACGACATCGTATTTCGGGTCAAGAGTCTGCAGATCCGCCAGATGAAGTACAAGGACGAGCGGGTGAAGCTCATGAATGAGGTGCTCAACGGGATCAAGGTGAGACATGTTACAGCATACCTAAACATGATCTGGTCAGCGCCGCTGCAAATAGCCCTAGCGCTGTACTTCCTATGGGGCATCCTCGGCGCGTCGGTCCTGGCGGGGCTCGCGGTGATGGTGGTGCTGATCCCCGTCAACGGCGTCATCGCCAACCGGGTCAAGAGCCTGCAGATCCGCCAGATGAAGTACAAGGACGAGCGGGTCAAGCTTATGAATGAGGTGCTCAACG
The DNA here is from genome assembly GCA_025490895.1 of Thaumatotibia leucotreta. NCBI lineage: Eukaryota > Metazoa > Arthropoda > Insecta > Lepidoptera > Tortricidae > Thaumatotibia > Thaumatotibia leucotreta. The sequence continues at coordinate 10,272 of JALPQI010024432.1, forward strand.
GGATCAAGGTGAGACATGTTAAGAAATAGAAATGGAAAATACTTACATATCATAGTAAGAGGATGCAATGGCCTCATCTCAGCATGGTGCTCCAAGACTACCCTCAACAGGTTTTATTACAACGAGTGCGGCGGGCGGCAGTCCGCGCTGCACTAACGCACAAGGACGCAACGGGATCAAGGTGAGACATTCTCTCTCTCTCTCTCTTTCTCTCGTTCTCTGTCCTGGACCCAGCTCGTTAGTTGGGGTCGGGCCTCCTTATCCTCCTAAGTCCCAAGTGCCTTCTAAAAGAACAAAATGGCGTTCATCATTAAGTCCTGGGTAATAAAATTTTAAAGGTCGTTCGATCACAATGTAAACATTAATTTTTTGTTCTTTAAAACGCCACCTCGGTCTTTCTGACTAAAAATATTTTAAAAGGCCCGGGTCTTAGGAGGATGGCTCCGCGCCAGGACGCTCTGTCCCGGGTTGTCGTGATTGGTGACAGTTGCTTGAGGTCTCTCTGGACATTGGACCACCACGTGGCGGGAGGTCTTCCTCTTCCTCTGGGTGGATTAGGGATATCGAGCACCTTGCGGACGGTCAAGGTGAGACATTATGAAATAGAAATGGAAAAAACTTTATTGGTAGCAAAAAATACCTACATATCGGTAAAGGGATGCTACGAAATGGCCTCATCTCAGTATGGTGCTCCAAGACTACCCTCAACAGGTTTTATTGCAACGAGTGCGGCAGGCAGCAGTCCGCGCTGCACTAACGCACAAGGACGGGCTTAGCCCTTGAAAATAGTGAGCTAAACTCTCAGAAACATACTCAACCTAGAATCTCCAACGCTCACTCAGAGAATTGGTTGCTGTGGATCCGACGTTAACTATACTACTCGGTCGCTAAGAAGTCAATCCTGACAGCTGTCAATTCAAAACATTATCTGTCAACAACTTCACCTTTTGACACATAATACTGAAGTGACAGCTGTCAGGATCAACTTGATCACTGTATCTAAGTATAGCGACGATGTGACAACTTGGCATTAAGCGTTACAGGACATTAGTATCCCTGACTTGGTATGTAACAATGACCTGGTGAAATAGTCCTAGCGCTTGAGACATTAAGAAATAGAAAGGGAAAAAACTTTATTCGTAGCAAAAATACCTACATATCAATAAGAAGATGCTACGAAATGGCCTCACATTAGCGTGGTGCGCCAAGACTACCCTCAACAGGTTTTGTTGCACTGTCAACGCACAACAACGGGTTCAGCACTGAAAATTGTGAGTCTGAGTACAGTCAAGGTAAAATATACATATAAAAGCGCGCAAAGTAACAAAAATATGTATACGGTCTACGTATAAAATAGTACATTACGACACGAGTGCGAAAAACAGGAAATCCGAAACGAGTGGAGATGTTTTAAAACACGACCGGAGCGTTTTAAATCGACACGAGTTACGAATTTCCTTTTTGCACGTGTCTCGTACGACGTTTTTTAGTACAGATGGCCCTCCGAAGTTTTGGACCTGACGTAAAATGACCCACTTCTCGCACTAGAGCCTAAAAAGTACACCATCTATGGTATACGTATAAAAATAAATTTTAAACAGCATAATTTTGTATGCGAGACACTCTACTGTTACAGTCATTCATAGGCCACGGTAGCCGAATGGTATATGGACCGAATGCATGTTCGCCACCAATGTGACTTTAAAATACGAAGGATACAAGCAATCTCAAGATTCAGATGTTATATTAAATAGACAGCTAAAATGTAAACAATCATTCCTTATGTTAAGTACCTACTGGCTTGAAATAGCTCCACATTTAGTTCCCTTTAGATAACTTATACCTAATGTGTAATTATAAATACGCTATCAGTTCTGAATTATACTCCGTTATCTTATTTCATTTGCGTAATATTTCCTCAATAACAAAGTCTTTTAGAGCCCTACAAACTACAAACAAGCCCAGTATAATCTTTTCACCCTGAATCGTTTTATCTAAAACAGAGGACCTGCCGCGAACACCGAAAATCGAACATTTCCGTTGAGGTCATACTCAATCCGCCGTCATACCGATGGATGACGCCTTTGTATACCAGTAATTGGAGTTCGAGGCCAAAGAAACTACGACAGATGCGTGACAGTCAAATCTGTCAAAGTCTCTTATGTCATTGTCAAATAAAGTTTTCAGGTTTCGACAACCTTTTTGTCGTTTAATTTATTTATTTAAAATAATTCCTAATAAAAACATTACATACCCCTGTAGTGTTTGTACACCTTTTTGTTTAATATACCTACACATTCAAAAGCGTTGCAATTCCAACTATCAATGTTTTTAATTTTTTGTACATACATATTAATGACAAGTCGATTGTAACTAGCGACAGCTGGTTTCACAATTTGTATGGAGGTGTAGATTTTGTGATAACTTTTTCAAAGATGGTCCCATAGTAAAACTTGGCTGTAATCATGCGTCGATCCAGAAAATATTATTTTGTATCATTGTGAAAGATTTCACCCAGTATATTTAATTTGGAATTTAGTTTTTTGATGATAGGATGTATGGCGAAGGTATACATGGCTGGACCAAGAGGGTCGCCTTATTAATAACCTATTGAAGAAAACAAAACGTTAGATCTGTATGATAATTTAGATGGAGAACTATAGCACAGCCAAAGAAATTTGTAGATCAAAGGAATTTTACGAATACGAAATTTGAACATAAAGCACGCTACAAAGTATTATTCTGCAATTCTCTAAACGTATGCAGAAATAGGATTTTCATTTATGTGTAGTTAAATTGCTGTACCAAATGTTATTACCACCTGAGGTGATACCAGCGCAATATCAACTTTGTTACTAATAACTGCGGATAATTAAGTTTTTATTAAAATATCTTATATTTACGTGAAAATAAGTAAATAATATTGTTTCTATAAATTAAAGAATTAAAACTACCAATAAATAAGATATCTCAACGTCTGTTTTTAGAAAATAAGGATTTACTATTGTAAGAACAGTTCATTGTTGTGGCAATATTTTCGTAGTTTCTTTGGCCTCGAACTCCAATTAGTGGTATAGTGAAGTACTCGTAGTAGTAGTAAAATATTGTACAAAAATTATAGAAAAGTACACAATACATAAGACAATCGTACAAAGGCGAGGTTATGTCTGCAAGGGCCTAACGAGCAGCCACACACTAATTGGTGACATATTTGTTTCAGGTTTTAAAAATGTACGCGTGGGAGCTTAGCTTCCAGGACCAAATACTTAAGATAAGGAACAAAGAGATGCACGTGCTCAAGCAAACTGCGTACTTGAACTCTGCCACGTCGTTTATATGGTCGTGTGCGCCTTTCTTGGTGAGTTACCCCCTTATTTATTATAAACGTCTCCTAATAAGGTTAGGTTTGTCCCTTTTGGTTTTATCCATTTGACAGCTTTGTTAAAGTACTCAATTTTGAACCAGCTTTGATGATTCGTCTCTCTCACTCTAATGAAGCCTTCGTTTGAGTGACAGAGAAAAATCCTTGAAATTTCCGAATTTAGATTTTCGCAGTAGTAGGCCTGTCATATTCTTAAATTGATTTGGTTTTGTTTTATATGACGGCAAATATGTTGCCAATACCCATTAAAGGGTTAAAAACATTGATAAAACCTAATGATG
>JALPQI010024433.1:0-15944 GCA_025490895.1 Thaumatotibia leucotreta
TACTAGCAAAATCCATATTTCAGGACATAATACAGGTAACCTAGAATGACCTAAACCTGCACTATGAGAACTTCGTCCAACGTTCCGCAAAAAGCCAAGAGAACCCAGAGACCACGATTTTGTTTGTGCATCCGCTTTTAAACTACCCCTTACCCACTTCCCTACTCACGTGTTCTTGCATACCATTGGTATTTTGAAAACCCATACTGAATTTCATAATTTCGTTTAAACTTCACACAAATTAAATCTTATCCCTTCATCAAAATAAAGTCTAATTTGACCTAATCAATTGGACAATGGGTGTGACACATCTAGTTATAAACGCCTATTGGGCATGAACCTGTAGTTTGTATCATAAACAGTTTAGTTTTCTTTATATGAATTCAAGTTCGTAGGTCCGCCCTTTTTTAATACTTTATAATATAGTTCAATTTTGTAACGAATATTAAATTTTTGCGTGCGGCATTCTCTTTACGTATCATGTGACACTCGAAAAACCAAACTGATTTTCAGGCAAAAACTTATACGGTACAAACTCTATGACATTGAAATAAAGTCCAAATTATTCTATTAATTAAGTGTCTTGATACATTGATTTGCTATAAATCACTAAGCTCTCCAAGAATTGATCTAGGATTTCAAACGATAAGGCGTACTTGTGTTATGTATGAGAAAGAATTTTGTTATTATTGCCGCGTGACTCGAGAGTGGAATTTAACCGACTTTAAAAAAATATTACTATTATGTTTCATATACTGCTAACATGGAAAGGGGGACCTTTGACATGTTACAATTAGGATCCCGAAAATTAACAGAATATCGTTTGTACCTGCATAGTTTAAATAATATTATAAATATCTTCTAGGTACGAAATGTATCCAGATATTTAGACTTATTCTGTGTCGGCATTGTGAAGATTAAAAATGTGTGTACTGTACAAGAAAAGGGACATTTGAAACTTACCCTTCGTATGCTTGTTCCGTATCGTCCGTCCCAAGCCATTGGACTATGAATTATAAAATCAAGTTCATAAATTCAATAACTTTTTTGACAACTGCATAAAAGGTTAAAATAATTAGGTATGTAAGTTATTGATCTTCCTTCGATTTGAATTATCTACGTAGTTGAACAATCCAAATTATGTGTTTATAAGTGTTGTAATAATTAGTGGATATGATGTAGACCTGAAAGCAGAACTCACCAAAACTGTTTAAGAGAAAATATATATATATATTTGCTGACGACGCGTCCGTTGCGAAAAAAAAACACAAAATTCAACACAAAATTACACGGCATTCTTGTGAAAAGTGCTGATGAGGAGAATAACTCTAAGTTATACTTATACGAACGCTTTTCTATAATCCGTATAGGAGAGAGTTGAGCTGAAAACGAAATTTTTTAGTACTTAAATAGCCTTGGACCTCGGACGTTAGGTGATCTTGGTCGTTTTTCTTTGGTATATGATATGACATCTAATATTTATAATTTACTTAAATATTGTTATGTTATTAATATTCGAAACCGCGAGTTCTTTCGATACTTATTGAGAGACAAAAAAAGTCCTAAATTGTTTCCGTTCCTTTACCATTTTTTTGTAGAATTTGTACGGCTGTAACAAGTGAACTGGAAGAAAAAATTATGAACATTTTAAGTACGACATTTTGTTTCCAAATTTGGATCGCAAGAACTCATAATTCTGAGTAGGGAAACCGTAAAAAATATCTGTTAAATAACTAGGTGTTGCAGGAATGTCTGATTTACTCCCTGACCTGAGCGGTTGGCAAAGCCCTTGTGACCGCAGAGGAGATGTGTCAAAGGGTTATTAGGGATTATGGTAACTGAGGTCAACAGTCTGCTCGTTGCATAAATAAATGTAGACCTCAGGGACTACTATCGAGGGAACGATTGACAAGAATAAAGTATCCTAAACAAATTGTGTTAAATATTATGGCATAGAAGATACGTATATGAAATGTTATGACATAAATTATGACATCTCATAAATTAGGGAGGTATATGATTCTTCTTGTTATTTTTTTAATTATTGTGATTGTAGTCTGTAGAGTGTCCCACTGCTGAACAAAGTCCTACCCTATGGATTTGCACTCGGTCGTGAGCAGTTTGTGGTCAGTCGTTAACAAATGCGTCCAGGTTGTCCCGCCACCTTCTTGTTATACAATTAATAATTACATTCCACATTATACAACTTTATACAACGTTGTCAGAATTAACAGAGTTGGTGTAAAATGCAATGCTATTTTAATAAAATTCACCTATTTTATGAAAATCATGAACTGCAATTTTTTACCAGCACCTACCTACTTTCCTATGTTGGTCACAATAGACAAGATGAGCACCTATTACATCAACCGACATAATGATCAATTCGTATGCGAGCCGTTCTATTTCGGGCTTGCCTGTATATTTTCAACCTTGAAACTGTTTTGCCATAAAACTTCACAGAACTACCTTTTTACACCAGAAGGACGTATCTTCCACCACGTTACTGTCCAAGTCAAAGATTCGGTTACATTTTTACACCTTATCCAATTGTAATAAGGCGAATATTGTATACATATTTCGGAGATCGGATTAAACATTATGTGCGTTTTGTAGAAGATTAGATGCACGAAACTTTGACGGAGGCGTAAGTTATTTTAGATTTACCTCTTTGATGAAAACTATGTTTTGTTTACAATTCATTTTTGTGGTGTAAAGTGTTAATTTTTTCTGTCAAAACGGTGTTGATATATATTATGTTTATTAGTTTAATGGGATTGGGATGGAGGATTTCATAAACATTCTTTAACGGATTTGCAATTTGTCTATTTTTCAGTTTTATTTGATAGTTGATTGGTATTTCACCTATATTATAGGTCACAATATGTATAATATTTAAAAATTTGGAGCTTGACAACTGAATTAATAACACTTTTTCATACATATTGCGCGTAGCCTAGATGGTACTTAGTGATCCTGCCTACGACGGTTCCCTGTTCAAATCCCGGCGAGGGCATCATTTGTATATTTATTCACAAATATTTGTTCCTTGGTCGTGGCTGTGTACGTATTTAAGTATCTATATGTATCTACCTATTATACAGCGTGTTACCGTGATACTGGCTTTTACTGAAACGTGTGGTGACGGCAGTAAGAATACCTTTGTCACCACCCCAACTCATAAGAGTCGACTAAGGGATTGAAATGTCGCTGACCATTCTACAAGATTGATGATGGGCAGCAGCGTCATCATAGTGGACACATTACTGCGATCGTCAATTCGCTTGCCCAGCGTGGCGATTATGGGCATTTACCTCCTAATGCGTCTATACGCATAGTTAATAGGAACTGGTAGAGAATGCCTTATGGCATTAAGTCCGCCTTTTGTACTCCTGTTTAGTGCAATAAAGTTTAAATAAATAAATAAATAAATAAATAGGAGAGGCCTACGTCCAGCAGTGCACTAACATAGGCTGATGATGATCATGATGAAGGAATGCGATGCAGATTTTTAGCCATACCGTGAGCATTATTACGAGTACCTACCTACATTCAAAACTCAAATTTTAAAAGTAATGAATTTTCTAAGAAAAGTTAGTTTAGAAGCAATGTATGTACTAGGTATTTCAAAATGAATCGTTAATTGACAATGCACTTGACAATGACAGATGGCAGCAACGTTTGACAACTAATCAGATCAGTAGTACACGCGTTACATTGATCGTTCGAAGGAATTAATAAACTTAATTACATTGTACAGTCAATTTAAATATTTGTCAACTGTTAATACTTGACAACGATTGCTAGAAATGCGTATTATTGCCTATTTTTGTAAAATCCAGGGTCATGGTAACACACTGTATATACCAAGTATGAATAGACTCTACGTGTGCTTGCAGACGTGTCGCGGCGCTAGCGCTCAAATAGGATGCAATTTGTCGCCGACGGGGGAGCTATCGGTTCTTCTTCCCATTTGCATTAGACTAAGTGAAAGTCATACTCTGTCTAAATTAATTTAATATCTGTCTATCATCGTTTTTGTTCACCTAAAATCGATTGGTAAATATCAAGTTACATTTCATAAATTTCAAAAAACTGGTTAATTTGGTATAAGGCACTGGTCTCATCGCAAACTACAAAGCCTCACTGGTCACTGGTCTCACCGCCGGGCGAATATCGCCGTCTCTTTTTTTACACGGGAGTGCGTATCTTTTGTTTGTGTTTATAGCACATAGTTCATAGCTTAGTAGCTCGTAGTGAGACCAGTACTTTATTTTATTTTGAACCTGCGATCGAATGTTGCACATAGTTTTTGGAAACGGATCCAGTACACAAAAATCTGTGAATAAAATTTAAATCTTATGTCAAAAGGAAAAGTCATTAATTTCAGTGGAAAATTTCAGAGTTGGGATCCTTTTCGCTAAACTACGTCCAGTTATCTATCGCCTTTATTTATTACTAGCGCCTCGCTATCGGCTTTGTTTGCTACTGTCTATGAGTAATATAATATATTACTTTTACACAATTTTGACTGCTGAAATATTATTTCAGCAGTCAAAATTGTGTTTTTCGTTAGCCGTCTTTTACTTTCCTGTAGTAGTTACTAGGTAATATCAAGGGCATAAATATTTAAATACTTTTTACATTTACGTATGGAGCATAAGGTCTAAAATTGCATATAATATATTTATAAGAGCAGCCAGTTCAGTTAAGTGCTGCCATCTACTCACGAGCTGTAAACTACCACTCCAGCTTCCTTTCGCTACTCGACGGTAGATGGCGCTATAACCTATCTAAACTTTATGTACCGAAAGTACTAGCAGCAAAAGCACCCATTTAAAGTGCAATCAGCCGCCTACTAAATTTAGAATGTCAAATGTTTCCTTAATAATACCTACGCCTAAAGTTCAACAATGACAAAACATTTCAATGATAAAAGCGGTTGTCAGCGTCATACAACAATGCGTCTTGATGGGTCAAATTGATTGCGTGGCGGCTCGTGATGAGCGGTCACAGTTCACAACTCGTTTTATACTACAAAAAATAGACGGCCCACTCAAATGTTGTTTGGTGTGTGATTCTTCTTATGGTAGGAATTGTCTGGTATGAGTTGTAGCACCGTAATGGAAGTATTTGAATTTGTGTGGGTTGAATGTATGGAATGTATAATCATATCATGAAAGAGCTCTTAGTATGTTAGCTAATTCTAGGCACAGTGGCACACACACACACATGGGTCAAAATTATTTTGTTGTCTTATTTTATGTCCCTAAAAACGTGACGCAGTGGTGATTTTTGTATGAGATGATGTTTTGATTTCAATTTACGATGTATGGATTAAAATCTAGCGTTAGGAAGACATGTGGAAGACATACAACTGCACTGGTTATTTTTTATATAGGTACTGAGTCAAAATTGCACCTAAAAGCGTGACAGAGTGGTATGAAACAAGACAACGAAAATAATTTTGACCCACATAACTAGATAACTATTTAGATTATTCAATGTTAATGATTTAGGTAGACATTGGCTGACCAAAGTAAATCGTAGGGGTAAAATGAAAACGACGAGTGAATGCGAGGTTAAGTTAGACAGTATACTCGTAGTACCTACAGGTGGCTTACGATTACGATTGTCCATTTTTACCGTTTATCGTGTTATGCATCACTTTCGCACTTGCATACTTGTCAGAAAGTGACGCCAGCGACGACAAATGATAAACACGGTACCATTTTGGCAGAAATCGCTCTATATTTTTAGTCTTTCGCAGTCTACTTCCGTGTTTCGTTATGTCAGCATCTCTATCCGTATGCCATAGGCATTTAACGTAAATCCATAAGCTATTGACTTGCGACCAATGGGGAGAAAAATAAGGGATTAAATAAATTATTGGCTCGGAAAATGGGCGTTTATAATTGTAACTGGTCAAGTAACTAATTTGACCAAAAAAAAAATATTATGCACCACTACTTTAAATCTTGAATATTTTCAAATAGACTGTCTACTTTGAGTGACTATATTAAATTATGGCATTGCATTAAATTATTACAGATGCAAAAGATTGCACGGGCATGATGCCAAACAAAATATCTATCAGGATTAACGCAAATCTTCAAGGCAAGGGTAAATAGGTATCTCATCTGCATCATCACTTATAGTCCATTTCAAATACGAAGGCCCGATGCCATTCGAAACTTTTGTCATTTAATTGGTCCACTACAAATTGGCACGGGTGGTACACCAATGTATGCAAAAAATATCACGCCACAAAAGGGCCTGGTCAGGTGTATTTTGCTATCACTGATCATATTGTTGACGCCTAATGATTTTGTTATGTGGAATCGGGCCTTCGTATTTGAAATGGACTTTACCAGCAGGTATGATCGTGGTCAAAAATTTACCTAGTCTGAATTTAAAAAAATACGTTGCCGTATTTTAGCAAAATTGCCAATCGTCATTTATTCCAATCCTAATATTAAATGTATGTACTTAAAACTTTTTATTTTACCTACTCCCGAATTTACACGGTGTAACATAATATATCAACTTATTCCTAAAGAAAGAAAAATATGAATTTGTTTTTTTTTCTTATCTATTCCAATATTATGATAATATATGATTTCTATGCAATTGGTGCCAAAATCGATGAAATATTGTTTGAGTTAAGTCAGTCAATATTTTAAAACGCATATATATCATCATATTAGAGTTTCGTTTACCTACTCCAACTTTGCCACGGCTAACACGGCTTACAGAGGTACTTCACCAATAATGGCTATATTTAACATAACGCGCTGGGCAGACATAATTATTTTAATTATGCACCCACTATGTCACTAGTAGTAAGTATATAATTACAGTGTCATTCAAGTATGACTACGAGTGAGCTATGCTAATCCATACAATCCATACATACATATTACTAGTAATCTCTCAGCTTGGCGTAACATTCCGAGGAAATGTATTATACTTAAGGGGAAAATAATTATGTTTTAATCTCCCTTGCCTGTCTCCTCGTAAAAAATACACGGCCAAAATAATATAGGTAATTATTGTCTCTTCCGTTGCCAAAAGTGTCGTGAAACAAAGTCGACAAATTGTTTTGGCTTTGGGATAGATAATAAGATCTTTAGGAGTTGCGACTATCGCAAATCCGCATATTACAAGTATTTGACTCTGTCACTCTAATAAAGCCTGCATTGTAGTCAGAAACGTCGAATGTCGAACGTCGTTGACGAATTTTGAAGTTCGCGGTAGTAGATCTGATTCGACATTGTCGTTTCGCGATTATTACCTGGATGCTTAGCCAAGTTGCCAATCGGCCCAATCGCTAACGCTTAGTAGCGTTTCGTAGTTTTCCCTCTCTGTCACTCTTTCATATTAGTGCGACAAAGACAGTAAGCTGCCTTTCGTTCACGATTGAAGATTGAGCGTTAGCGATTGGCAACTTTGTCTAAGCACCCAGGACGACAGGACGAGTATGCTAGATTTGATATTTGTTTTAAATTACATTTACATTAAGAAAATACACTTAGGTTCATCCCTTATACAATACTATTCCGAGACTACAATGACGAAATAATAACCCTGAATATTCACTCTGTCACGGACTGTGGCAATAACAAAAATCATGTCAAATAACGAATAAACATAATGAAATAAAACTATCTAATACGGATTACATCGCGTAAATTAATTAAATTTAACTTCATCCCATCAAAATAAGAAAGATAAGTACAAAAAACCCACAAAGAAAATATACTATACCATAGAATAAGCAAAAATGTCGGTAAACTAAATTTGTCCGACGTGTCGCGGACGCTTTGGTCGCAGATATTCCATGATGAGGATCCTCTAAATGGATCGAAACATGTCGAGCAATTATCGACTTAAATTACGTGAGTAACCCGTTTGATAAATATTTAAATATGTTTGAGTCTCACGTTAGTTATAATTTTAAATTTTACCGTTCTGCAGGAAACAAAAATACCACTCAATTGAAAGTTTTGCATGGAAAAACAGCTCGTACTTCCTCTTAAAGTCAACCATTTCCCAAGAACTCGTTAACTATTCAATTCAATATAATACGTCTTTCATTTCAATGCACAGTAATTCATTGACGTTTGTAATAGCAAACGTAGGCTATAAGCGACTCTTTATTTGGCTATCTCAATTGAATTTACGATGTCGCATAGTAATTATAATTTATTAACTATAGGTACCTTTCATGAACTATATTTTAGTTCTTAGCCGGTTATACTTAAGGTTTAAAATTATATCTGATGCATTTATCTGGACATGTGAATACGACCCGCATGGAATCTGTGCACTATTTTAAGTGCGATGCTTTCATATCAACTGCTTTTCGTCGTCTACATTCCTTACATTATTAAACTTATATTTCTTGTTCGGTTAGTTATAGAAGCATATCAAATGTATGCCGATCCTTTTAAGAATAAGACTATTCGGAGTAGAATTTTAGGATTTAGGGGCCCTCAAGGCTTGTTTCAAAATCCACGGACATACACATCCATCAGATAAAATTATCACTATAAATCTATCCTTTTTCCCAGGTATATAAAAGAAAAGGACAGCTTACATTTATGTAACAAATATACTGTATTCGGGTATGGTTTGCAGGATCAACTGTGATTTAATTGAATGCCATAGAGATACGAGTATTGTCATTTCACTCTTGTATTTTCTTTAGCAGTTGCGCTACGCTAATTTAAAAAAAATGTTACAAAAGGTAAGAGTTGTTAGGTGAAAACTATTACATTATTTGCCTTTTCACCACAGATTCTCTTTTCGAACTGCAACTGTATTCTCTTTACGAACTGGTAGCTTAAAAGAAAATTGCATACTGCATATTGATATCTTTCTTTTATGATTTTTCCAAAATATTATCTCATGTTTATGACATGCAACATATTATGTAATGTATGTAGGTAGCTAGGTACAAAAGCTTTGTGATAATTGTGATTAACAATAATGGCAGCTATAAGAATAATAAACGGTATTAATAGTAAAAGGAAAATGGTACTTAAAATGCATAATAAAATGGTATAGGCAGGAAATTATTCATTATTTAGTATTTTCCTCCACGATTGCATTAATCCGTGCTACGTAATATCGACTCCGACAATAATTCAAGGGTAACTTTTTTAGTAAGTATTTACAATACCTTTTAAGACTCTGTTGGATTTTATAGTCCCTTGTCATAGTGACCTAACCACAGATGTCATATACATTTCTACCATAGATCAAGCAAAGTCAAATGAACTCAGTGAAATCCACTGAGTTGTCCGTCTTTAATCGCAGCTTGCAGCTTTCGGGCGTCAAATTTTGTAAGTTGAAGTGAACAAAAACATTAATAATGCCTCTTTAAGTAATATTAATTGCAACAACACAAAAAAATATGAATACTCAAGGGCCTGAGACATATTTAAAATCATAGGCAAGTAACAACTTCAGTACAAAATCTGACACGCTCGGCCGCCATACAAATGAATGAACTTGTTTCTTCTATCCAAATCTAATTCTGTGAACCTAACTTATGCGTTACTTGGCATCTCATGGTAGAGCTACAGATCACATCACATTACTTATCTACGACTTGACGAATAAACTTGTCAACCAAACGCCCTATTTTACACCTAAGCTAGTTTCACAATCGATTTAACATTTCTAATATTATATCTTCGTATCTGTATCTTTGTCCAGAGGTGTCAAGTTAGTAATAAGCAGTTGACAGGCTACTCGACTGGCCTAACTGGCTGTGTCCAGTAATCAGATTAAGTGAATACAGCGTGTGTATTTCATACGAGCGTATATTTTAATAATGATTAGTGTCAAAGCCAAGGGACCTAAAATTTAATCAATTCGTTACAAATAAGGGATGGTTGGCCGCGTGGTGACGGAAGAATGTACCACTAACCCAATAGGCATACCTCCTAATCCGTCCATGCGTATGGGTAATAAATAGGAGAGGTCTATATTCTAGAATTGGAATGTATAAGGCTGATGATGTGCGTGTACGACAACACAGGCTGTATACTTGTCTACTCTAACTAGTCACGTCTAATATTAGGTCATAACCTATGAAATTGGCGTTTTTGGTCATAGACTGTAGTTAGTCTCTAAATTTATTATCTAAAGAGTAACTTAGACATTTTTTTGGTTTTCAATAGTGCTCTATGTAACAGCAACCAGGTTATTATTATTACACACTAATAACTGGTTTTTTCCTTAAGTGATATTCTAAAATATGCTTTGAAAAGAACTCTGGCCATATGCTGCCGGTTGAAATGTTTGGAATAGTTATAAATGTGTGATGACCTTGTTTTATGAAATAGAGACGTATATAATACACCTTAGAAGTGTCTTATACAGGGTGTGGCCTGTAATAGGAGCAAAAAATGAAACGGTACACTAATAACCCAATAAATAGTCATAATTTAATAGTTAAAACTTAAAAAAAAAAAAAATTTCCAAAAAAAAAACATTTTTTTTCCTTTTTTTATGTAGTTTTACTGTAGTCGACTTATACCAAAAAAGTTAAATCGGTGTAATTCAAAAAACATTTTTTTTTTGCTAAACCAGTTAAAAAAACCATGAGTTCAAAAAAACTTTTTAGCTCATTTAGTTTTATGTCCATTGAACTACCAATATGTTTAATCATTAATAAGGTACAATGTTGTGATACCTAGATACATCACTCATAGGTCGTAACTTTAACATACTGTTTCTCCTTAATGGATAACTTTAAAACACTGGGACCTTTTGCGAATAACTAGAGGCAGTCAGAGGAGTCTTCCATTTGATTTTTTGCTCCTGTTACAGGCCACACCCTGTATAACTGGCGAAATTTGGTTTATTTTGATTTTGACATCAAAAAAATATAGGTACCTACGCAAAAATAATTGTAAAGAAAATTGACTTTTCACAAAATTCTCCATACAAAACGCCAATTTCATAGGTGGTAGTGAATTTCATAGATGATCTAATAATATTTAAGAACCTATTAATTCCCGAAGTATAAAGATCAAAATCGTTAAGATATTATTGGATCTGGCAGTCCAGTTGGTGTTAAACAGTAATTGCAACAGTTGGCGATACTCGTACTATATTAGCTATAAAATTTTACTACTGGCTGTAAAATTAAGATACCGTTTTGAAAGATGTAAAAGGAGAACTTCCACCAGAGATGAGCAAGTTAGTGTTCCCATTGGTTGCGTGTTAGAGATATTATCTTATTGATTTTATTATATTCATATTTGAAAACCATAAGCATCGTAATGAACTTTCTACAATGTTAAACATATAACGCTATTTTTATGAAGAATCCGAAACGTATTCAATTTTGATGGATACCTCTTTCCATCAAAATTGTCAAAGTTTTGTTAATCCGCTTATTAAGCGTATCGACGCTTATCATGAACAACGCTGTATTCCAAAATAGTAGGTACGCCCTTGCAATTGGAATTCTAGTGTTTCTTGGTTAGAATTCAAATTACGACAAGATATTGTCTAAAGATGCAGCGTTGTTCATGAGAAGCACCGATATACTCGTACGAGTATTGTGACGGATAGAAAACACGAATAACAATGTTTTCAACTGTCAATTTTAAAATAAGGTACCTATCGTCACTATCACCATCGCACACAGTTCGTACAACCAAACGATAAAATTTGACAAAAACAACGTATAAGTCAAAACCGATATACGAAACGTCAGGGCTTATACCGCTAGCATCTAAATTCGTTATTTTTTTCTCTGTTACTCCAACGCATGCGTCATTAGAGTGACGGAGACAAAGTCTCGAAATTTTACACGTTAGTTACAGTATGGTGTCCTTAACCAACTAAGGCGTGAAGTGGAACATTTTTGACAAATCGTAATCGTTTACAACTTACGAAGTGGTTCCGCCTAAGGGCTTCTATAGGACCTTTAATAGCTTAGCGTGATGTAGGGTTTCATCAAGGGCAAGCCGTTTGATAAGGCACCGGATATTAAAACATGAATTGTAACATTCAAGTTGATTCAAGTACAGTTGTGTAGAAAAGTCTATTTTGTTTACTATCGTGGTAGCAGTATGCCTAGCACATGATTGGTATGTCAGTATGTCGCCGCGAGATAGATTTTCCATCTTTTATTAACTACATGAATAAAAAAGGGATGGATAGTCTATCTCGCGGCGACATATGTGCTTCGCCTGCTGGTTATATTCTGCCTTAAGTATTAGCTACTGTGCAACGCTTGTAATGGTGACACATGCGGTCTGCCGATCCATACACACTTTTGCCTTGAATAACCGCATACAGTTATGCCTTGGAAAAAACTTCGGAAAGTGAGTCTATGTAGAACTCGGGAAACTAACCAGATACTCTAGATAGATAGAAAAACTGTACAAATATTTACTTACAAAAATCAGTTATTATCCTTATTAGTAAGATTTCATTTTGAAAAAGTATTCTACCGTGTTTCATTGACTTATCATAATACATGGATTGGATACCGTAAAAAGGGGTAAATAGGAATGACGGGGTAAATACTAAATAGAAATGTAGAGTAAACTGGTCTCTTAGCGCAGGACAAACAGTCCAGTTTAGAATACCACATATGAAAAAGTCTGCTATTCTAAACTGGACTTTTTGTCCTGGGGTAACAGACCAGTTTACTCTACATTCCTATTTACCCCGCCATTCTTATTTACCCCGTTTCACCGTTTCACGGTACCATATACAACAGTTGAAAGTTAGAAGATTTGCATGTGATAAATATGCCAAAGCTCAAAATACTTTAGAATGTATTGGAGTGCTTCAATATCATGAAATTACTTCTGGCAATAATTCATAGGTTCGTGAGAGCACTCAAACTTTTCATGTTTGGAAATAATATCCAGGTTTTCATCGTCTTAGTTTATTTTATTACTTGTTGCATAGTAGGTGAGCTATTCAATACATATAAGATGAATGATGATGTTTACTACAAGTGCTGAACAATTGTATATAAATAACTATTCTGAAAAACATCATAATTTATGAAGCAACTATGGAGAAGTAAACCTGGGTCCCGTTTTATAAAGTTACAAGTTACAGGTTACAAGTGTACAGGTTACAGGAACCTGTAATGCACTATGAACTATTACAGGTGTTTTATAAATACACACAAAAATTTACAATTGTAATGAACCATGGTAAATCTCGATTACAAGTAACATCTACAGGCGTGACGGACATCACTATTTTAAAATAAAAAACTGACATAAATAATCGTATCCACAGACTATGTATGTTTATTTTGATGGAAAATCAGCCCTACTACCGCGAAATTCAAAATTCGTAAATTTCGAAGATTTTTCGCCGTAACACCAACGAAGGCTTCATTAAAGTGAGAGAGACAAATCCTCGAAATTTGCGAAAATCGCAGTGGGGCCGCAGAACAAAACGATGAGAGAGATGTTCTAAATTTGTGTGGAGTTCATTCGCTCTTTGAAATCGTACGGTGTCCGACTCCGAAAGTCCAAATTTATTAGGAGCTGAAACAGTCTCGGTCAACGCTATCGGGGTACAGTCAAGGGAATAAATATAATAATATATACAACTTTAGACCTTATGCTCCAGACATAAGTAAAAAAGTGTAGTCATAGTCAGCGGCCCTACCGCAAACTCGAAAATCCGCAAATTTCGATTATTTTTCTCTTTCACTCTAATATCGCCTTGTTAGAAGTGACAAAGACAAATCGTCGTTTGCGGTTTTCGGAGTTCGTGGTAGTTGGCCAAAACTATGAAAATCTCTCAGAAAGCGAATAATTTCAACAGTGTTACGAGCAAACGTCTGTAGCACACGAAATAACTGGGAAAATTGCACTTGTAGTTGCGGTTACAGGCCTCAAGACGTACGTCAGTTTTTGTTACAAGTCTACCACACCTACACTTGTTATTTACAATATTTTTATAAAACACTTGTTCGATTACGAGTTTAAAACTATTAAACTCCTGTATTTTTGTCTATGGCTGAGCTACAGGCACTTGTACCTGTAACTTGTAAAATTGTAACATAGTACTTTTATAAAACGCAAATTGTAAAAAACGGGACAAGTGTTGCCAGTAAACGCTTGTAAAATTGTAACTTGTAACTTTATAAAACGAGACCCTGGTGGTAGGTGTATATTGTACCCGACTGTGCATTTCATACATTTTTCCGGGAAAAAATATAGGAGGTAGTTTAGGTGTGAAACCGTAATATAGGTACAAGTACCTAGTTATTTCGTATTTATATTATTTTTCTCCAATATGCTCGGAAATGTTCGCATTAATGTAGCAAAAACGAAACGCGAAGTACCTTCTTATGTACCAGCTCAAATTAAAAAAAAAGATTTTCATTATTGTACAGTTTTTGCGGCCGCGAAATTGTACTAAAATCCATTAATGTATTGTTTTTTACTTCTTAAAAACTACTTTTGGACTTTGAAAAAAATGCATACAGCCAAATTCTAAAGCCACGACCAAACGCCTGGGGCCTATTTCTCGTACATTACAAGCCTTGTATTACAAGTGTGTATCCATGGCAACGCTGTTAAATCAATATTTTTCACAAGTTCTCGTTTGACGCATCTATATAAATTATTACAAGAGTGGGGATACTAGAGATTTTACAAGTGTCATAATTGAAAAATACAACTAAACGTCATGTACTAGTAGGCATTGAACAGTCATTTTGTTTTTCGAAGGTTGTATTATACACTTGTCGCTTGTGACTTGTAACAAAATAATGAAGAGTCTCGTTCGACTGCTAAAATGCGTTTATTTTAAGAATTGATTAATGTTAAAATGAAAATAATGTATTTTTAAGGTCTCAAATGTGTAAGTTTTAAACGCACTTCGTTAAAATCAGTAATATAATTTAATATTATATTATTTTGAGAAAAACAAAAAGTATACTGTTTACTATGAAATTATTATTTTTGGGAAAATCCCAGTATATTTTTAAATATTAGATGTCATATACCAAAGAAAAAATAATGAAATTTTCCAACGCCTGACGCACACAGAAACAGATTGCAAATACCCGAGAAAGAAGAATAGGCATTATTGTATGGACCGTGTCCCATGAATGTATACCTACGGTTGAGATATACCTCGTTTTAAAGCTCTTAATTAGGACATTATTTCATTGTATGGCACCAACACCCAATGGCATGCAGGGTTCATGTTATTTAAAAAAAAAGTGTTATAAGTTTATTATTGTTTTCACGAAGTTTTGGTTCCGCTACTCATCGATAGATTGTGCTGCCAAAAATAGCAATTGAAGAAATGACATGGAGAAATATGACAAGCCGATGAAACAAGGGTGACAAAAGCCTTTTTTTAAATAAAAAAAGCAAACTTGACATAATGACAGATGACGTGAATCAATTATTATATTGTTAAACAAAACTACATATAAATTATAAAAATTATAAATTATATTGACGATCATCATTAGATAATGAATAATGTATCTGAACGACAAGATTATACACATGACAATATTTTTATAATATTTAATGACATGATTTACATCCTTACGGTGAGTACATTTATACATATCTCAGTATATTTAGTATAAATGAATCGGTATAATATTAATTGTCACCTGCCTCTCCTATTACTAGTAAATGCCCATAATCGCCACGCGGGGCAAGTGGGTTGACGATCGCAGTAGTGTGTCCACTATGATGATGGTGCTGCCCATCATCATCATCATCATCAGCCTATGATAGTCCACTGCTGAAATTATGCGTATAAACGCATTAGGAGGAAAATACCTATAATCGCCACGCTGGCCAAGCGGATGGGAGTCATCAATCTTCGATAAATAAATGGTCAGTGACACTTCAATCCCTTAGCCGACTCATACGACACCCACGGGAAGAGTTGGGTGGTGACAAAGTATTCTT
>JALPQI010024434.1:0-11022 GCA_025490895.1 Thaumatotibia leucotreta
TACAACTGGTAAATTTTGTTCAGCATACGGCAACATGGTGTTTTCTAGAATATTTTTGTACACATACTGGTCCATAATACCATCAATCCTTACCAATGGCCCCACATCATGCCACGAAAAACAACCCCGTAGCTTAATGTTCCCGCCGCCATGTTTTACGGTTACGGTCGTATACTTGAGGTCGAACGCGGTATTTGGTGGTCGACGAACGTAGACTTGACCGTCGGAGCCTGTTTTGTTAATTTTAGTTTCGTCAGACCATAAAACGTATTTCCACTGCGATAACGTCCAATTTTTGAGATTTTTCGCAAATTCAGTTCGTGCGTCTCTGTTCTTCTTACTTACTAAAGGCTTCTTGCGAGCTATTCTGCCAAATAAATTTGCTTCGTTCACTCGTTTTCTAATAGTACGAGCCGCCAGACCGGGTTGATCTCCAAAAATTTTACGTTTAATCTCAACAGAAGAAAGTTTAGGATTCTTTCTCGCCATCCTTACGATAAGAGCGTCCGTTCGAGGAGTCATCTTTCGTGGCCGTTTCTTTCGTTGGACCTTCTAACATGTTCCATGAGCCTTAAAATATTTTATGGCGTTGGATACTCTAGTCCTAGAACATTTAAGGTGGTCTGCGACTTTTTGATAGCTCCATTTCTTGTTAAAAACCAACGATATTATGATTTCTCTGATAGTGCCATCAGAACTCCGTTTTTTTCCCATTTTCACAAAAACAATAAGCACGTTTTATTGACAGAAAATGCAGGAGCTCAAAATACGTCAAAGTGTAGGCTTTATTCAATTATTTTGGAAGATACGAGGATTCAAACACAGTGTTCCTAATTAGAGTGCCAGTATTAATTATACTAGATAAAGTTCCAAGTTTGTATTCGTATTAATTATTTATGTTTGCGAACTAAAGTACATGTGTATAGTCAATTGAATGGTCTCTAGATTCATGATAAATCATGTGTTAAAGGCGGTTGCCTATTATTTATATATTCTGCCAATAATAGCTGACTTTTCTCTGTATAGTGGTAAATAACCTATTTGTTCTTAATTAGTGGGCCACGACTGTATGTATGCTTAGCACATGATTGGCGCGACAATATCTCGCCGCGAGATAGACTATCCGTCCCTCTTTTGTTAATATAGCTAGTAAAGGACGGGAGATCTATCTCGCGGCGACATACTGTCGCATCAATCATGTGCTAAGCCTAATGTTTATTTACTGAATGGAGTGCTACGGGCTTGTTTTACACCCTGCCAGCAAGGGCACTCTGTATGTGAATACCTATGTTTTACGACCGTGACCTGTTAATAGGTCAGAGTCAGTGTTTGACTCAAGAAACGATCAAATACTTCGACATCAACAATACCAACATAAACTGGTAAAGTGGTAGGTAGGTACAGTCAACAAAGAAAATGGTTCACCACTTTTCAACTCTATTCAGTGGTAATAAAGTTGAAAAGTGGTAAACCAGTTTCTTTGTTGACTTGTTACAACCATTAGGGCATTTCTTATACAGTTTGACAGGTGTCTCATGATCTCCAAAATTTTGTGGAGTAGCCCCTGCGTCGAGCTTTGTGTCCATGTACACCGTGTTTTTATTGATTTCCGTTAAATTAAAGGGAAGCTTATTTAGGTCAAAAATAATCAATTTCTCTAAGACATTAGTGTCTTAACTCTTACTGTTATTGAGTTATTAAAAAAATAAGTTTAATGACTGAACAAGTGTATTGCAACCTTTATTACATTCTAATGTTACTTATTTTGACGTGTGCCGTCAGTCACCTGAGATCTTATTCTTAAGGTTCTCTCACACTTGCCATTACAATTAGGTATGGCAATGTATGAAAATGAAAAAAAAAATTTTTTTACGAAATTAACAAAAGCCTATATACCAGGCAACTTCTATTAATGTCCCAATTAATCTGTCCAATTTAACGGAAATCAATAAAAACACGGTGTATAAAAATATAAGAAAATATTATAATAATTGTTGTCATGTCATATTGTAAGAATTCTCTTAGTACAGGTAATTTTGACATGGTTCTAGCGTTACCAAAAAAAGATTTCCAATTAGTTGAGTGTACGGTTTTCTTGAACAGTTAAAGGTATAATAAGGTGTACGTATATAAAAATGCTCAAAAATATGTAGGTATATCCACTTTAATTCAATGTAGTAAAAACGTCTTTCGATACATATTTTTGCACTTGATAAAAGAACAAAATTATACTTCAAACTATTAAAAAAAAGTATATTGAATGCATAGAAAAGTTATTGTAATGCCAGAGACAAGCGTTTTTTCAGCGAAGCTAAGGTCACCTTACAGAACAGCGCAGGTATTCATGAGACTTAGGGTGCATAATAAAGTTGTATGCGATGATTTATTCAAAAGCATAATAAAGAGGCGCGTGTTTAAGTTAAAACTATATGACACTAAAAGGAACCATTTTTATAGTCGTTGACACGTCGAAGACCGTATTGAAAATTGAAATACTCAACGAATTAAAACTTCAACCGATTTCTCCAAGATCCCATACTGACCTGATCTTGCTGCCAAGTTATACCCGATCGAATAAAAAAAAATGAAAATCGGTTCACAATTCTCGGAGATATCGACAAAATAAAACAGTCGAATTGAGAACCTCCTCTTTTTCTTGAAGATGGTTAGTACAGTCGGGGAATTTAAATTCCTACCCACCTAAGGATCAATATCGTATAGCAAACAGTCATCATAAGAGCTATCTACTAAGCACGTTACTTTGACATATAAGACGCATTCGTTTGTGTTACTAGGCAACTGATATGAATAGGAACGTTGACATGGGGAACTGTAAAACGTCAAGGCACTGCTAAAAATGGATGACAGTAATCGAAAATCGAACAAAATATATTTCTATCGCTTTCAGTCTTGCTATATTTGAATGAATCGCGAACTCGGAATCAAAGTTTAAATTTTTGATTGTCGACGAATCCAGACACTGGTCTACTACCGCGAACTACGAAATTCGTAAATATCGATAATTTTTCTCTGTCACTCTAACGAAGGCGTCATTAGAGAGTGAAAGACAAATTCTCGAAATTTGCGGATTTCAAAGTTCGCGGTAGGGCCGCTGTTGCCGATATATAGGCTGAAAGCAAAATGTTTCAGTCGATAAAGTAACATAATTGACTAATGTGATAATTCAATAAAAGCATAACGGACGTTCTTTATTCATAAAATATATTATTCATAACAAGAACACTATTTTATCTCATTCAATCTTCTTTAATCAATCACTTGACCAGGGTGTTTATTAAAAAAATAAGTTTTCAACGCAACAAATGAGGGTTTTTGATACTTTTTCTGCCGCTATGGGGAGGTGAGATGGCAGCACTGAGCCGACCCTTTAACGAACTGTCAAAATAAATACGCGCATTTAATTTTCAACATATTTATTAGGTTTATTTATTCTGAAAACCATTACTTTAGGCATATTGTTACCTAAAATAAATAAATAAAATAGTTCCAAGTCAATTCTCATGAAACTAACAAAGTTATAGTAATTATTTTTAATACCAGTGACTTTGAGCGCCTGTTTTAGAGTTCAATCTTCAGTTCGACGACCATGTATTAGTCGTAATCCATTACAAAATCAATTCTCTTCCAAATAAAATAGAATTTCAATATTTTAGGCCCAGGTGCCTATGAATAGTATGAATCTGACAGCTGTCGAGACCAGGTGCGTACGAAGCGCCGCCCTGGTGGTAGAAAAATTATCGAAAACCCTCATTAACACAATAGTCGTAAAAAAATCAATTAAAAACACGTGTATCCACCAAGATCGCGAATGACCACGCCACAAATGTAATCTTCCGGTTTGAGACCTGGAAAATGCTGTAGATGTCTAGTCAAGATTTAATTACTGACGGGCGAAGTGATGTCGCGCTGCTTTATGAGCCTCGGTCAATGCAATTTTTTCGCAGGCCGCCTGTGATGAAAATCCATTGCATGTATGCAATTCCTTATTGTTCTAGGGTGAACGTCAAACATTTCTGCAAACCGTCCTGTTCTCGTAGAGCCATCCAAATTATATTGACGTCGCAATAATCGGCGTTGGTCTTCGGCTAATGCTAGCGGGCGATGGTTATTTTGCCTTTGATCAATAAGGTTTCCTTCAGCATTGTATCGCCGTACCCAACGGCGAGCAGTGTTCCTAATCACATTTAACCAACGTGTTATTTCATGAATTCCTACTCCTTCCTGGTGTAACTCTAACATTTGCGCTCACAATAATTTCGCTTTTGAAAATTATTTCACAATTTTCTCGACTGACACTGACAGCATCTGCCATGTGTTTAAGTAATTATTTATTAGAAAAGTAAATAACTTCGTAAAGAGGTTCTATGTGACGTGCAGTGACACTGACAAATAATGGGTATTGACACATCAATACTAAAATTAAAATTTCGACCTTAATGCATCGTGAATGCCTAACAACATTTCTACGAAATGGGTAGGAAATTAAATTCCCTGACTGTACCTACTAAAAACTTGCGAATCATATCATTCCTTAATTTAGAGCACGAATATTTAAACAACAAATTTTTGGTTGAATTTTTTTTTACGTTATTCGAGATACTATGTCTTGTTCTGTAAAGGGACATATATTTTAAAAATATTCAATTATGAAAACCATAAATTATGTAATTATGTCTTCTATGTAAATAAAGCCAATGGTCGTATTGTTTTCGTTGACGTATCAAATTTGATACTATTAAAGATAATAGGTATCGATAGCTGCAAACACACACACGTAGGTAAACATTTAATTTCTAAACAACGTTCTAAAATAGGCCACGATTAATTACTATAGTAATTTAGTTTAATATCATTGGAGTCGTAAAAAATTACGGAACTGCGTCTTCGATAACCAAACTGCATTAAATCATCAGTAATTATATTATCTAACTTTTATCGTAAATAAATAAAACACAAGCGAAACTTAAGCTAAATACTAAAGCAAATAGCGTATTATTGAATGAGGGTTTTTGAAACTTTTTCTGCAACTATGGGGCGGTGAGATGTCAGCACTGTGCTCAAGGTCCAAAGAATTATCAAAATAAATACGTGTATTTAATTTTCAATATATTTTTGGTTTATTTATTCTTAAAACCATTACTTCAGGAATATTGTTATCTAAGATAAAAAATATTCAAGACAATTATCATGAAATGAACTTTCTAGTATTTTTTTAGTACCAAGGTCTTTGCGCGTCTGTTTTAGTGCTCAATCTTCACTTCAACGACTCTTTACTAGTCGTAATCCATTACAAAATCAAAAAACTTCCAAACAAAATGGAATTTCGTAATTTATGTCCAGTACCTATGAATAGTATGACGACGACTTGTACCAGACGAGACGTCCATAGGGTATGAAGTTCTTGATATAACCTATAAAAGGCATTGTTACTGTTATAAGACACTAAGCAGTGTCGAGCTGAATAGATTGTCCCAGAAAGTCGCGGAGCGCGGTTCCGTTTGCTGCCTCGCTGCGCATTTGATTGTTCTCAAACTGTGAAGGAAGTCGGACTATGCTTCGGTGACAGCGGCAATAGTATTCTGTAGCTACCATGACTTTGCAAGTTTTTTTATTTTTTTATTCATAATATGTAGACGTTTGACCACGATCATACCTGCTGGTAAGTGATGATGCAGTCTACGGTGGAGCACGTTTACCTATGAGATACCTATTCACTCTTGCCTTGAAGATATTCAGGACAAGTATCGGTAATGTTAGGCTTACTCGATACGTAAAGCAGGCCATCGCGCTCGCTCCAATATGTCAGTGCGAGCGTGATAGAATGCATAATGCATCGAGTAAATCCAACGTATCCTTTACTTTCCAACTCATGGTATGTCTACTGGGTGAGCCACACTTCACTCATCTTACCTACGTCCAGCAGTGGACTGAGATAGGCTGATAATGTGATGATGATGTGATGAATCTAAAAATATTATCGACATACAGCGGGCGTTTTCACAAAACGTTGTTGAAAACACTTTGTTTTTTTTTTTATTTGGACAAGTTTAGGCTTAACTATTCGACTCAGAATAACGAGCTCTTTCGATTCTGATGAGAAAAAATACGTCCCATAATTTCATACAGTTTTCATTCCTTCCATTACGCTACCGCCTTGGAACATCTATGAAAAAACGGTATCGTAATAGGAAAAACATTTTGGGACTTGTTTTTTCTCCTATTAGAATCGAAAGAGCTCGCGATCCTCAGTAGAACAAGCCCAAACTTGTCCGAATTAAATAACGAAGTGATTTCAACAACGGTTTGTGAAAACGCCCAATAGTGGATTTTTAGACTGTCACACGCTAGTTTCATTTGTTTTTTTCGCCAAACTATAGGCTTTGAAAATAAAATGCGGAATTATATCGCGCATTCGTGAACTGAAACGGCGTCGGGCCAGATTATTGCAGTTTTGTGTTGTCGTAAATATGGCCGTAAACGCCGATAAGGGCTATAACCGCGGCGGTTAACATATTAATGTGAGGACTTTATGTACCGGGTTGAGGGTTCTCCGATTTTACTGTACCAATTCGGTTTCCGGTAAAAAAACACTTTGAATAAAATAAATCATACACTTCGATTATTCGAATTTAAATGACTACCTAACCTACTGATTTTTGCTGATTCTGATAGAGCTGGTAACGTTACATTCAGTTTATATTGGATTTTATCGCGAGCCTAATAAGTAAATCAGCTTCCAGTAAAAATTACAATATTAACAGTCAAACCCCACTATCACATCGTAAAAATCAGAAAAAGTATAATCATCCCTCTTTTTGGTGTGGCAATATTAACATAAGAAAAAGCCAGTATGTTTTTTTCTGACTATGCACGAAATGGCCGTTGGGTAGACCTTTACAAGATTGCGGGACACTTCTGGGTTGGATTGGGCGATAAATGGCTGAAATAACGATGATGATGCAAGAAATCTTGGCCAGACCATAGATCCTTTATTTGCGACTTTTGATATTTCCGAACAGACATGTGATGTAAGGATGCGGGTGGCGCAGGACCGGTCTTTGTGGCAATCTTTGGGGGAGGCCTATGTTTAGCAGTGGACGTCTTTCGGCTGATATGATGATGATGATGATGTGATTTATCAGGATGCAAGTGCATTGACTGTTTTTATCATTGTTCGACAGCTGCGTACGCGTCGAACGCGAAGTTCTACCGTTACCATACATGCCTGGTACCGTATCATGAGCTGCCGTCGCGTTATTAACGCAGACATACTTTATCTCCATCCCGCTCGTACTCGCACATTGGTGCGAGCGAGCCGGATGTACGAGGTATAAACATTAGACATAAATACTTATTGACTTTCTGAAGAATACATATTTGAATTATACCAACGATTACCTTAAATGGAAAGTGATCAGCCGGCAAGTATAAATAAATGACATAGGTAACGTATAAGTAATCTGTGGCATAAAAATAACTGATTTAAAAATAGAAGGGCATCGAACAAATGGGCAAGGGTGAGTTGTCACCTCAAACAACATAAACAGATGACGTAGCGAAAATACCAGTGAGCCAAAAATATTGCCATACTTATAAAAATAGGCGAGAATGATTTTATTTGGCTGGTGTAATATATAATATTTTCTTCGGTTACCGCGAGGATTACTCATGAAATAAAACTATGAAAACGGATAAACTCGCGTATATTAACTAATTTTAACTTCATTCCGACGTTTCGAACACTTTACAGGGTTCGTGGTCTGCGGATGAAATGAAGTTAAAATTAGTTAATATACGCGAGTTTATCCGTTTTCATAGTTTTATTTCATGGTGTAATATAATTTAGGATTCGGTAAACACAATGTTTCTTCCTACACTATGTAAATACGTCTTTATATTTACGGCGTAAATATGAATAAGTAATACACACCTTTTATCCAATGTTTGCAGGAATATATGTATTCAATTCAAGCGTACCTATCTTAAGAAAGCTACAAGCATTTAAATATAGAGCCAAGTTTATATATAATTGTGTATTATGTGTAAAAGCAGAGATCGAACAAATGTTCGCAATAATATGGACATGACTACAAAGTTGATTAAGTGTTTAATGAATTCTTTTAAATGAGGAGTGTCTTTTCAAAAGGGCTTATTTCTACTCTGTCATCGAGGATTATTTTTTCTATGTTTTCATAAGAGCAATCTATTGACTAGATGGAAATAAGCTCTCGTCAAACAGAGTGGAAGATCTTTTTTCTCGAATTACACTCGCGACTTGTCCCCATCCAGACTTGTTGAGTTCTTTTTGATGTATGGATTAAAATCTAGCGTGAAAAAGAAATACAGTCAAGTGTACCGGATTTTTTTTATACCATCATCATATCAGCTGAAAGACGTCCACTGCTGAACATAGGCCTCCACAAAGATTGCCACAATGACTGGTCCTGCGCCACCCGCATCCAGCGGACTCCTGCGACCTTCACCAGGTCATCAGTCCACCTTGTAGGGGGCCTACCCACGCTACGCCTTCCGGTACGTGACCGCCACTCATTGAGAACCTTCCCGCCCCAACGGCCATCGGTTCTACGCGCAATTTTTTTATATACTGAGTCTAAACAGCAACAGCGTGCCAGAGTGGTATGAAACAAGACAACGAAAATAATTTTGACCCGTTTATTTGATAATTTGAACGAATGGACCCCGCACAGTCAGATAATCCTAGATTACTACTGAGTAATCGCGAGTACTACAGACAGACCAATTTACTATTTAGCTATATATAGCCCGGCTGTCCTGTCATATCCAATTTGCGATGATGTACTCCAGGGGCCGCTTTTTCCGAGCAAGCTCCGCTATTTCCCATTAGTATTCCGTACGTAGTTCTGTACTTATAGCACTGAGCTGGTTATCTCGTATCGTAGTACGGGACATTAATCCGGCTTTTTCCTCTCTACAATATTGCTGCCAACCGATTCTCGAGACGCTGTGGCGTTTTAACCCCAAAACTCTTTAGTGAGTCGTCCTCTTTGAAATATTATTTGACAAAAAACATGTATACAATGTGCCCATGAGGACAGAGAAACATTTTAACAGCGGATTTCTGATCAAATTTGAAAATAAAAATGTCGTATGTAGTTTCCCGGATTTCGTCTATTTTAAGAGATAATGTTTTTTCTTTAAAAGCCGTTTTCCACGGTGATGTTTTTTTTAAACCGTATAGTACACAATACCTATCATATTCGACTCTGTACGGATTTTTTCCATAGTAGATTCTATAACTTAGGTACTATGGGAAAACGCTGTAGGTACCTATCCCGCGTACAGCGTCGAATAGGAGACCATAGCCTAACGCCTAAACTTTATCACAGGTTACAGAGGGTCTGCCGCGAAAATCGAAAATGGCATAATATATTTCGAGCAACTCTTTGAGTAATTCCAATTAGGTACGCTGTAATTAAGCATTCAGGCCTGTCATTCCTCATTTACGTTACATTTACGAAACTCTGTCGGGTTGGTTTAGCATTAAGTGACCCAGCGCGGAAATTTATTCGCGACATCCCTGACGATACGATTTTACGAAATGTTCTCTTACTCAAGTTATTCTTCTAAGGAAAAAATACGTTGGGATAATTTTCTGTACAGCAAATTTTACGCAATTATGCGAAGGGTAACTTTGTTTTCTCATTTAATAAGGGTCAGTTAGCCATATAATAAGAGTAAATACCTAAGTAAATAGCCTGGAATTTCGCAAGGCACGTATTTTGGGGCTAACGAATGAGCAAACAGAACTCTGGCTAAATCAAACAGCAGAATGAGACCTACTCTAGCTTTGAACATATTTTGAAATTTATAAATTTCGAAGGTCGGCTGTACAATGTTAAATGTTAGCATTAGAAATTATACAATTCTATAGAATTGTACCCGTAAAATCTTGTAGAGCGAAGTCTCAGGTGCAATGCCTACTCAGACGCCATTTTCTTATAGGTTTGAAAATTGACACGGTCCAAATGCAAGGAAAAAAGTTAATGATCAGTTTTGCTTCTTTAACGGTATTCAAATATGGTAACACATAAACAGAAACTGCTCGCTTATCATTTACTTACGATCGCTGATCAACCGTCAATACACAATACCTACAAGTGAAACTGAAAACGCTCGATTACAAAAACTATTAAAAACGGTTAAAATAAGCGATCGAAACATGTTTACAAACTTTCGAATTACATCACACCGACTGACCATTTCATGATTCAGAGCACTAAAAAATGTGGACCAAAAGTGTGCCAAATTAGTGCGGAATTATGATTTATACTGCTGAGCTGCGGCGAGTGTGAGCCTTATTTTAGGAGTGGTCTGTACGTTTATACGCAATGTCGATGGAGTGAGAGCTTTTTAGTATAAATATTATGGGGTCAATACAATACGATACAAATACTCTTTTCTCAAACATGCAATAAAATGTTGTCATTATGTTCGTCATAATAGGCTTTAAAGTATGACGTTGCAGGCGGATGACCTCGAGATAATAGTAAAGGATTTTCATACGAATTTAACGGCCTAGGCCGGTAAGTAATATTTTTTTTAAATATGGCATCGGTTTTCATGAACAGACCAAACATCAAAATTCTGTTTTTTTTTATTTTCGTATTTTTTATTTCATTGCATATGTTTGAGAAAAGACCTACACATGCCTCGCTGTGAAATGGGCTTACCGGCTTCGTATCACTGTCCATACCTACTCAGCCGATAAGCCCATCTTTCCCGGCGTTTGCAGTAATGTACTATTATTGCACACCTCAATAAATGAAAACAATAACAGAGAAAGTAAAGACTTAACTAGAGGTAGACAACAAGCGGTCTTATCGCTAAGAAGCGATCTCTTCCAGACAACCTTTAGGTAGCGGAAATAATTGCATTTTACATTATCTACTGGTATACCGTGTAGAAAATGTGACAATACAGAACATTTGAAGTAATCAGATCACTACAGAATGCCGACCC
>JALPQI010024435.1:0-11326 GCA_025490895.1 Thaumatotibia leucotreta
AAGGAGCGTTTTAACTGTTCGAATTCGTCATTAATGTGATTATCGTCCCGCGATTATTACCGAAACGGAAGGACGAATAGCAACAACATTTATTACGCTAGACGCTAGACTAAGGAAGAAGAAGGGGGTAGTTCTATGCGATTATTCCGTCGCACAAATCAAGTCATTACCATTCCTAAATTATTGACGAACTGCGTATAAATAGTGGAGTCATTTTCGGTTATCTTGTAACAGACGCATGTTTGTCTGCTGTTCTGGCATAATAGTCTCTTTTTGCTTTTATAAAACGGAAAATAAAGTGGTGATGGTAATGAACAATAAAAACGCGTAAAAAACGCATAGAAACACCGAATGATGAAATCAAACGCTGTAAAAACGCTACATATTCACCCATGACT
Source organism: Thaumatotibia leucotreta (assembly GCA_025490895.1). Lineage (NCBI taxonomy): Eukaryota > Metazoa > Arthropoda > Insecta > Lepidoptera > Tortricidae > Thaumatotibia > Thaumatotibia leucotreta. The sequence continues at coordinate 399 of JALPQI010024435.1, forward strand.
GATGGTCTGAACTGTCCAGAATTAGCATGTAGGTTTACGCGGACTAAATTTCCGCAACTCGACGTCAAAAATTTTGCTCATATTTTGCGTTATGGGTTGCCGGCACTACTCTTTCCAACCCAGAATTAGCATGTAATAGGATGTCTGCAATCCTAATCTCACTATCACCGACAGCGGAAAAGGCCAATGTCCTCGAGTCTAAGCACGTTTTTACAAACTACCGCGCTTTCAGACGTCTTCTCACAAAAACAGTTCCTCGTTTTTACATTTGTTTATAAATAGAACAAGTCACCCGTAAAAATGACTTACAATAGCTATTGGTGTAGGACTTAATTAATTAATTTTTTAGTCACTTTTCCGGATAAGCACCTCTCTAAATGTCATTAAAGGCTACTTTTGGTTGACTCATCTGTGGGGCTACCACGATCTACTAAAGCGATTCAGTTTAGGACATAAATAAATTAGCTACTAAGCTATGAACTATCGGCTATAAACAGGAACAAAAGATACGCACTCCTGTGTAAATAAAAGAGACACGGCGATCCTCGCCCGGCGCGGCGGTGATAGCTGATAGCTGGGCGAGTATCGCCGTGTATCTTTTATTTACACGGGAGTGCGTTTTGTTCGTGTTTATAGCCAATGGTTCATAGCTTAGTAGTTTGCGGTGAGACCAGTGCCTAACCTGAATCGCTCAGTCATAGAATAACTGTCAGAAATTGACAAACTGAACCTAAGCTAAATCGCATTAAGATGTAGCCCCCTGTATGCTTAGCACATGATTGGTATGTCAGTATGTCGCCACGAGATAGATTTTCCATCTTTTACTAACTATATGAATAAAAGAGGGATGGATAGTCTGTCTCGCGGCGACATATTGTCGCACTGATCCTGTGCTAAGTCTACTGGTCGCCTTCATATGTGGCACCTCGCTGTAGCAGAGGTACATAGGTATAGGATTTCTGTGTTTTTACCACTGGTAGGCAGTTTTATTTAAACGTAATCAAAATATGTACAACTGAATATGCCCCACGTCATATTTTGAGTAGTACAAGTATCCATTAAACAAACTCGCCAAACGCAGTCTACTCGGAAAAGTGTTTGTTACAACAAAAATGACTTAAAATTCTCTTTTGACTTTTTTTGTGTTTTACGAATAAATCTGTTATTTTCCGACTAAAATGGCTTCAAAATACGAGTATCTACCTACAGTGTTGATGACCATGAATAATAAAGATTAAACGGTTAAACTATAGGCACTACTATTGAAGGCCTTTTAGAACTAAAACTACAAAGGGAAATTATTTCAATAAGAATAGCGAAACGAGAATAAAACAATGGAACAGTTCATTCATATAATCTTTTTCCTACTATTGTAATACCATAAAAATAGCCAAATAAATGCGCGTTGGACGTCGGATCACGAACAGGTAAAGTGGGTTCAGTACACACTCACATCATCAGCCTATTTACCTACAACCCACTGGTGGACATAGGCCTCTCCTAATGATTCGCAAACAAATCTCGCAAAATGTTCGAACATTTAGTACATTTGTTAGCCTCCGTAGCCAGTGGCAGTGGCTCTTTGGTCATATAGCAGTCTATGTATTTATGTAAGTACCTATAAATATGTATCTATCTATTATATGTATCGTCACCTGGTACCCACATCACATGCCTTAATTGAGCTTACCGTAGGACTAGGGCGATATGTGTGAGATGTCCCAAGATATTTATTTATTTTATATTACAATTCTCCGCTTTGTCGCTTGTGTATGTTTGAGTAAGAGAAGGGCAATCGATTTTCTTTAAAAAATACTGTTTCTTATAAACGTAGCGGTCGCAAAACCCATATGATATAAGTAATATGACCATACGTCATAGTAAAATAAGGGTTCCTATCTGCCTACGGAATCCTAAAAAGGACTTATGACAGTAGGGTATTATAATTCAAACAACAAGGAACAATAAGAAACAAAAGGTATTCATTGACTAACAACCGTATCTGTAAGACAAACGTGGAATTCATAAAAGTGATTAACATTATGTATATGTAGTACAGGTGACTTAAGAATGTTATGATGGTCCAGTTTTATCCATTTATCATGCTACGCGTCACTTTCGCACTTGTATACTTGTTAGAACGTGACGGCAACGCCGACAAACGTGCCATCATAAGTCTACAGCCTAGGAAATTATGTAGGTACCATTTCATACCATATCTCTGGGATAGGCTTGATTTCACTGATTTCTCTGAATTAAATGGTAGGCATCGTATAGTCTACTCGAGCACACTGCGCGGTGACGGCAGTAGAATACATTTGTCACAACCCCAACTCATACTCATTGGCAATAATTATAATGATCGTTAATAGTTACAGTTGGTACGTATACAATCAGACAACAACTCTTTCCGTTGGTGTCGTAAGAGTCGACAAGGGATTGGTGTGTCTGATTCATTTCCTGAAGATTGATGACGGGCAGGCATGGCGATTATGGGCATTACATTCTAACGCTTTCGTACGCATTCGTAATACTAGGAGAGGTAGGAGAGGGCTATGTCCAGCTGTGGAATAAAGATTAGTTGATGATAGTGATGATGTGTTGGTCGTGTAGTGACGGCAGTAAGAATACATTTGTCATCACCCCAACTCCTCCTGCGGGTGTCGTAAGAGTCGACTAAGGGATTGAAGTGTCACTTACCATTTGATAAAAGATTAATGATGGGCAGCAGCGTCATCAATGTCATCATAGTGGACACATTACTGCGATCGCCAATCCGCTTGCCCAGCGTGGCGATTATGGGCATTTACCTCCTAATGCGTCTATACGAATAGTTAATAGGAGAGGCCTACGTCCAGCAGTGGACTATCATAGGCTGATGTTTATGTGTGTATGTGTCACACTAATTGCAAAGTAGTTAATCTATCATATCAAGTAAAGAAAACAGCTATCACAAAAACGGAATTGCTTCTAAAATTGTTTAAACCGACAAATTATAAAATTAACCGGTTGGTTATCTTACACTTCGAAAATAATCGAATGAATTGCAAATGCTGTGTTCAATTAGGTACCTATGTTAATGTGGATTAACTTTATTAATTTACGATTGAAGGAGGATTCATTCCGATTATGCTCTGTGTCACTGACCATTCTTTGATTTGATTGATGACGGGCAGCAGCGTCATCATAGTGGACACATTACTACGATCGCCAATCCGCTTGCCCAGCGTGGTGATTATGGGCATTTACCTCCTAATGCGTCTATACGCATAGTTGATAGGAGAGGCCTACGTTCAGCAGTGGACTGAGATAGGCTGATGATGTGATGTGATGGTGCTCTGTGTAAAAGCTTGTTAGTTTACTACAAAAAAAAAACATTCTAATTCTAAGGGTCTCTACCAATCAAACGATGAGGATATTGAGGACGACTCCTCGAGCCAATACGTGCCGAGCCGTGCCTATGTCTACGTCTTTTTCGCTCTTATGTCGATATAAAGCGTAATCAGCTATTACTAAATCAGGATCTCATTCGGATCTTCAATGCACATAAGACCTTCCTGATTCCAGGCATACTGGCTGATAAAGATTATAAGCCTGGAGCCTTCTTCATTCATCGTCGCCCGCGCCGTGGCAGGGTTCCCCTGCTCGGCCGTCTACATCATCATGCCGTGCTACATCAAGGAGATCAGCGATATTGACCTTCGGAGTGCTTTTGGTTCACTCTATATACTGATCAGGTAAGGTTAGAAGAGAGTTGGTATTGATATCAGCTTTTATATTCATTTGTCTAAATGGTGTCCTTAAACTCGACGGCAGTAAGAATACCTACATTTATCAAAGAATTGAAATATCACTGATCATTGATTTATTGAACATTGATGATGGACAGCAGCCTTATCATAGTGGACATGTGGCCAACAAACTGGTTCTCAGTTTGGCGAATTATTAGTTTTCATGTATAACTATGTACACCGTTTTGCTTAATAAATTAAGGAACATACTTCTTCGATCGCCAGCCCGCTAGCCCAGCGTGACGATCATGGGCTAGTGCTAGATCTCATTGTCAGCATATCTCAGTCTTCTGTTGGATTTAGGCCTCTCCTGTTAACTAAGCGAATGGTTGCACTAGGAGGTAAATGGCCATAATCGCCACGCTGGGCACTGGACAAGCGGATTGGTGAACACAGTAGTGTGTCCACTATAAGGACGCTGCTACCCATTATCAATCTTCAATAAATTAATGCTCAGGGACACTCCAATCCCTTATTCGATTCTTACTACACCCACGGGAAGAGTTGGGAACGTCAGGATAGATGTAATTAAATAAATCCTTGTAAAAACTTTCCAGAAACGTCGGCTACCTGACAAGTTACGTGCTCGCAGATCTGCTGAGCGTATACGCCATGCTGTGGGTGGGATTCGGAGCTGGTGCTATCATCTTTCTGCTGTTCCTGATGCTGCCTGAGACTCCTGAGTACCTCATCAAGACGGGGAAGGTTGATGTAAGTGGGACTGATTTTAATGTGCTTGTGAGAGGTACATATTTATTATTTGCGATTCTGGATCGATGACAATTATTTGATGTATTAGTTGAAAGTAAATGGAGAAAAATTTTGAAATAGTGGACATAAATAAAATAACTGTTTCTGTTGTTGTTGTTAACTGGTTAAACTCAAGTATTTGTGAAAGGTTTCGGAATGCACTGAATGCTTGATAATGTACAGCTGTCGTTTTATTTCCACAATACTCAGGTTGCATTGGTGGTATGCACGGCTATGGAATTAACCTAACGCCTTATGAATCGTTTAAAAAATCGATCACAACCTTCACGATATATTATGCCGTAGATGTTGAATTATCACATCGTATTACTTACCCAGCGGGTATTCTATTCAACGGTGCTCAGACGCACCAGTGCATGGGCAGCAGCATCGTTTAAGATTGCGATGCTGTCACTGCGATGCAGATACGTCAACTACTGGATGTAGGCTTCCCCTAAAGATTGCCACAATGACCGTTCCCACGCAACCCGCATTTAACGTATAGGGGCCGCTATACCACAAAACTTTACAAGCGTACAATTCTACAAAATTGTCAACTTTTTGTATGGGAATTTATACAAATTTGTAGAATTGTACGCTTGTAAAGTTTTGTGGTGTAGGCCACTGCAATCTTCACCATGGGCCAAAACCACAAAACTTTACAAGCGTACAATTCTACAAAATTGACAACTTTTTGTAGCTAATTTGTAGAATTTTACGCTTGTAAAGTTTTGTGGGATCAGGTCATCATTCCACCTTGTGGGGGCCAACCCACGTTGCGCCTTCCGGGACATTGCAGCCACTTGAGAACCTTTGGTTCTACGTTCTCATCATCACACTATTCCCATTTGCAGGAGGCGAAAGAAGTGATGGCCTGGCTCCGTGGAATCAGCGTGACCGACGACCAACTGGTCCGAGATATTGACACCATCGTCTACCGAGACAAGCAGACAACCATGGAAGCTACGTCCACGTGGGGTACTATTTGTAAGTTTCGTAGAATATTTGCCGCATGGTGACGGCAGGAAGAATACATTTGTTACCACCCTATAATCTTCTCGTGTCGTAAGGCGACTAAAGGTTTGAAGTGTTACTGAATTCGTTTATAGAAGATTGATTATGGGCAAAAGCATCATAGTAGACACACTATTGCGTTCGCAAACCTGATTGCCCAATGCTTTTACCTCCTAATGCGACCATACGCATGTTAATAGGAGAGGCATCCAGCAGTGGACTGAGGGAGGTTCTAGTCTAAAAATTGCTAGGTTCATAATTTCTTTCATCTTCTTCTATCTCAACTAGGTACCGTTTGCTTGAATACAACACTAACTGGCCACATCGTGTTTTGAAGAAGTGTCGTTGTGTACCATTGCTTCAATGTCGGACAGTTGACTTTATATGCAGAACGTATAGGTGCTATACCTCATATCCGCCAATTCAAATAAGGTGCCTTAGGGTAACTCCGAAAGTAATTTAATTCCGAAAATCACTGAATAATTACTCATACATCACTCATCACTCGTAATTACATGCACCTTTCGGAATTTTCCGGCGTGCTTTGACAATCGGAATTACCCGAATACATTATAGGAAAAACAATCCCGAAGTTGTAATAAATAAATAATTGTTTTAAGTTATCAGAAAATGATTAGATGTTCTACTTTCAGTTCACGACGCGACAACGCGAAAGGCGTTCATAATATCGTGGGTCATCAAAGTGGCTCAGCAGTTCGACGGCTATCTGATTGTTCTCATATACGCCAGCTCCATCTTTGATGTGGCGGCGGAAACTGTCAACATCAAGCTGACAGCCAACCAGCAGGTTATGGTGGTGGGGGCAGTACAGCTCTTGGGCTCTATGTCGGCTACCGCGCTTGTTGAGAGGACAGGAACGAAGGTAAGACTTCAGAAAGAGTCCAGTTCATCCCACTTTTGTCGGTCACTGTCATTCTATTGAAGGCTTAATGACGCTTTGATAGTGACAGAAACATTCCTTGAATGGACCCAGTCTTAAATGAAAGCGAAAAATCCAGCTCACCTCGTTAGAGTCTGATAAGTCAAAGGTCTGATTACGTTTTTATGATGTAAAAATAGTCCCATTCAAGTACGAGCTCTGATTTGCATTGTGTAATTTTGTATTGGTAGCGTCACGGGCATCATAATTATCATCATCAGCCTTTGATAGTACACTGCTGGACGTAGGCCTCTCCTATTAACTATGCGTATAGACGCAATAGGAGGTAAATGCCCATTATCGGCACGCTGGGCAAGCGGATTTACGATCGCAGTAATGTGTCCACTATGATGCCCATCATCAATCTTTTATCAAATAATGGTCAGTCACACTTCAATCCCTTAGTCGACTCTTACGACACCCGCAGGAGGAGATGGGGTGGTGACAAATGTATTCTTACGGGCATGCGCGATGAAAAATAACGGTAGTAGTACTTTAGACATATCGCTTACTTAATAACTTGCATTTTCTAATTATGTAATGATTGATATAACAAACTGCCGTTTGATTATCGTTTTGATTGTAGTAAACAGTGCCGTTGCAAATTGCAGCCATCATTAGCTTAAAATGCAAGTAAATTGGTTTATAATTGAACAGATTAGAGCCAGTTGAAGCTAAATAGAGACGTATCAACTAGGTGCATGAGGTTTTATTGACGAACATTTTAATAGGTAAGGTAAGGTGGGGTAGCAAGAAACGTTTTTTTTAAAGGGGTAAGACAAAAAGCTACCACCAGCAGACGCTGTGCTAGAAGGACGACTTTTTGTTTTACCCCATTACTTAAAAAAATCCGTTTTTTCTTACCCCATCTTACCTTATATTGTAATTATGTGGACAGAATTTTTATATTTACCTCTAATATAAACTTTTCGTTAATACGGGAACTAATTCATGGAGTTACATAAATGTAATATGTCACTTTTAAATATACACTATATCCTCATCATTGGTACAGTCAAGGGCATTAATATATATACACTTCTCCATACTGATCCCTTACAAATGTGTCTACATATTAATGCACTCGACTGTACCATAAACCATTGGCGTTTTTGAGATACTGGTCGATTGTAAATTAATTAAAACATAAATCACGATCGCGTCAATAATTGTGTTACGAAAGTTAGTCGTACAAACTATGTGGTATACTCTGTCCAACAACTGTTCACACAAAATTTAAATTTGTCACCCTTTTTCAGTGCCAAAAATTGTTACACAAAATTAACTTCGTAACACAAAAATTATGATTTCATGCAAGGCCTTTAACTACTATTACACATTTTTTTGCTATTGGTATCTCAAAAACAGCTGAACACAAACAGTATTCAAAATATTTTTTGTTTATTTTTTAACTTTCTATACTTCTTTTACATATTCTTTGGTGTTCTTTGCTTGAACATACACGAGATGGCAAACACTCGCTCTCGGCCACGACATTGGTTTAAGGCGCCCGGTTTAGCGGAAAACCATACGTGCGAAAGGGAGTTCCTATATCGGCATCCCGCTCCAACTCATGGATTCGCTCGCCGCCGGTCGCCTTAGACCAATGTCGTGGCCAGGCCATTATACTTGTGGTTAAGTTCTAGTCCCGCCCCCAGAGAGATCTCTGTTGATAGGTAATAATACTACCACCGAAAATTATTTTGAATAGTGTGTGTGGGTTAAAAGATTTTCAAATTATCGGTGTGAAAATGCCTTCCTAACTTTTACATTGTTAGTTTTTAAAAAAAAACTTCATCTATTTTGAAACCCGGAATCATTTGTCACACAAAGCGTTATTTTTGAAGATCACAAGCGAATAATGTAGCTACTCTTCTTTCAGAGACTGCTGGTCGGAACATCGTTCACAATGGGCCTGGGTATGGGCATCCTGTCCATCTGGTTCTACCTGACGGCGTCAGGGTGGACCCTGCCAGGCTGGATCCCGGTGCTCGCCCTGTGTCTGGCCATCATCTCTGATGCGGCTGGCTTCCAGCCTGTGTCGTATATTGTTATTACGGACATGTTTACCTTTCATGTAAGTATAATATTGTTTTTTCCATTCCAATAGCAAATAGTCTCTCTATCTACTCGTATCCCTTTTAGTTCCACCGTATCCGTCTATCGAACCGTCGTGTCAAAGAATGTGGAAAGCCCAAGATTATCGTGCACTTATACATAAATTGCCGTATGGGGACGGCAGTAAGAATATATTTGTCACCACCACAACTCTTCTCGCGGGTGTTAAGAGCCAGTTAAGGCCTTAGCCTTAGCCTTAGCCGGCTCTTAACCAGTATAATGGCCAGTAGCACTTCAATCCCTTAGGATTGAATTGCCACTGGCCATTCTTTCAGAGGCTTACTTCCAGCAGTGGACTGAGATATGGTGACTATGTATGTATGTATGTTTATTTTATTCCGGGACGATGAAACAGCAGGCATAACCAAGATGTCATTCTGCAATCGTATACGATAAGCGATAATCTGCAATAGTATAAGTACGATAGGCCATAATCTGCAATAGTATACGAGTACGATAGGCGAGTGAATATCTGAGCGTTCCAATCGCCTAATTTTGGTGGCATCATTTTTGCCGAAGTTTCTTAACTTCTCAATGTTATACTTCGTCATTTGTATAAGGTACCGTGCCTTCTTCAAATGACAAAGTAGCAAATTGTAACGAATAGAAAATTCGGCAAAAATGTTTCCACCAAAATTAGGTGGTTGAAACGCTCAGATATTCACCCAGGCCATAATCTGCAATTGTATAGGTACGATGGGACATTAAACTATCGTATTGTATTTTTCAGCTCCGCGGTCAAGTATCCTCTTTCATAAACGTATGCGGCAAAGGAGCCAACTTCATCCAAGTCAAGGGCTTCCATGCCCTCAACCAAGCCATAGGAATCCAATTCACCTTCCTCATCTTCGCGCTGATCTGCTTCGGATCCTGTCTGTTCTCAATCATCTACTTTCCGGAGACAAGGGGCCGGTCCCTTGATGAGATTTATAAGGAATTGGCTGGAAAAAATAAGAAGGATGACCAAGCGCAACCTCAGGTCTGAATTTGGGGCTAGTCTTTTTAATGTTTCGCTGCTTTGAAAATTCTCGTACTTTATATCGGCAAACAAAACAAAACGCAGTAACTCTGTATAGGCAAAGCATAAAAAGTTACTACAACTTTATTGAATACAAGCTTTCATTTAGTTTCACCTGTTGGTCAGTAATCAAATCTTATGAGTTTAATATGATGAAATTTTGAATACATATGTAAATTGGATGATTGATACTTCACCTATCAATCCTATCATGGAGCTGGTCTGATGATGGAGTCGAAAAGTGGTCACAGGAATTTGGAAATGACGTAATTACCTAAGGTCTCCTTTGACTCATTTTAATGAGTACTAACTAGATGAAATTACTGAATAAAAAGGGAGCTTGTATCAACAATACAATTTCTGTTTAAAACTTATTGATTAGGCACTTGTCCTACCAAAAGCAAGTACGCGATGCGCTATCGACAATTTTCTCGCCCAAGAAACGAACAAAAAATATAGATTCCGTGTCCGTGAAAATGACAGATATCTTTATAGTTGGTCGCTGGCCGTTCCTGCCCTCGAGTAAATTTTCTAAGAGAATTCACTCGCTCGCGAAGTAAAATCTCCTCGGTCGCTTCTGGCTGCTCGATCATCACTATTGGTGGGGTGCCTTATGCCTCGGCCACGACATTGGTCTAAGGCGACCGGCTTAGCGGAAAACCATACGTGCGAGAGGGATCGCCTATATCGGCATCCCGCTCCAACTCATGTATTCGCTCGCCGCTGGTCGCCTTAGACCAATGTCGTGGCCGGGCCTTTAGGTTGACAATACAGGATACGAGTTTTTTTCAAAGTATTGTTACGCATAATACACGTAGTAATTTATGCAGAAATAATGTACGAGACTTAGTTAATAGGTATTATAAGGTTTGTGTTATGTATCCTAAGGCAAACCAAAGATGAAGAAATGGTTATTTAAAAAGTTGTATTTGAGTGTGTGATTTTATGTATGATTTATCCAAGAATCGTATACCTTATGGACATATTGGCAAGTAGAAGATATGAAGATACAGGCTAAAAAAACCCTGGACTAATGTCTTCTATTTTTTCTGCAGTATAAGATTCTTGTAAATAGGTATTGTTAACCCTTAACCGCATATTTAAATATTTATCAAACGGGTTACTCACGTCATTTAAGTCGATAGGTAATTAATTGCTGGACATGTTTCGATCCATTTATAGGATCTTCATCATTTTGAATTCTACCGTTTTAAATTCTACTCTACGAGTATTGACAGGTCCAAGTTACAAAACAGATAGGTAAGGTCATATGTCCGTGCGGTAAAAGGTTAAAAGT
>JALPQI010024436.1:0-14816 GCA_025490895.1 Thaumatotibia leucotreta
ACCTACTTCACCGTTGTTATGGGGGACTTCAACGCAAAACTGGGCAAGAGAGATGGTGACGAACTGAGGGTGGGGCAATTTGGGGTTGGACGTCGGAACCACCGGGGCCATCTGCTGGCTGGTTTCTTGGAGAAGGAGGGACTCTACATGATGAACTCCTTCTTTAAGAAACGCGAGCACAGAAAATGGACTTGGATGAGTCCCGACGGTGCAACTAAAAACGAGATCGACTTCATCATGTCGACGAAGAGACATATATTCAACGATGTTTCTGTGATCAGTACGGTTAAAACCGGTAGCGATCACCGCCTGGTAAGAGGCACGTTGAATATATGTCCTAAGCTAGAACGCTCGCGACTGATGAAGTCTACGCTCCGTCCTGCACTCCATCTCCAAAACCCCGAGAGCTTTCAGCTGGAACTCCAAAACCGTTTCGATTGCCTAGGCGATGACGTGGACGTATTCAACGATGGGTTTGTGGAAGCTGTCCATAGCGCTGGGTCTAAGTTTTTTAAGGCCCAGCGGACAAATAAGACCAGAAAGCTCTCAGACTCCACTCAGAAGCTAATGGAAAAAAGGAGTGAACTGGTTCTACAATCCTCAGTTGATGCGACTTTATACCGGCAGCTCAACAGACAGATCTCTAAGTCCCTCAAACGCGATATGCGCCAATTTCGTACCAAGTGTATAGAAGAAGCCATCGAGCGGAACAAGGGCTCTAAAGTTTTTGCAAGGGATCTGTCTGTTGGGCAAAGCCAGCTCGCCAAATTAAAGACTGAGGATGGTAGAATCGTCACATCCAGATCTGAGCTGCTGAGTGAGATAGAGGGTTTTTATGGACAGCTGTACACGTCAACTAGCAGACCCGAAGTTGATCTAGCGGAAGACCTCAGAGCTAGACTGACCCGACACTATACAGAAGACATCCCGGACATCAGCCTGTGCGAGATTAGAATGGCTCTTGAACAGCTCAAAAATAACAAGGCGCCTGGGGAGGACGGAATTACAGCTGAGCTTCTGAAGGCGGGTGGTAAACCGATCCTTACGGCCCTTCAGAAGTTGTTCAATTCCGTCTTACTGGAAGGGAGAACGCCAAAGGCATGGAACAGAGGTGTGGTGGTACTGTTCTTCAAGAAAGGTGACAACGCTTTATTGAAGAACTACCGACCCATCTCACTTCTGAGCCATGTCTATAAGCTGTTTTCAAGAGTCATTACGAATCGTCTTGCACGCAGGCTTGATGACTTCCAGCCTCCCGAACAAGCCGGTTTCCGAAGAGGCTTTAGTACCGTAGACCACATCCATACGCTTCGCCAGGTTATACAGAAGACCGAAGAATATAACCTGCCCCTCTGTTTAGCGTTTGTGGACTACGAGAAAGCCTTCGATTCGATCGAAACATGGGCAGTACTACAGTCTCTCCAACGGTGCCAAGTCGACTACCGCTATATCGAGGTGTTGAAGTGTTTGTACGAGAGCGCCACAATGTCAGTCCGACTCCAAGACCAGAGCTCGAAGCCTATTCTGCTGCAGCGGGGAGTTAGGCAAGGAGATGTCATCTCCCCTAAGCTGTTTACCGCTGCACTGGAGGATGTCTTTAAGACTCTGGACTGGAGAAGGCTGGGTATCAACATAAACGGCGAGTACCTCACTCACCTTCGATTCGCTGATGATATAGTAGTCTTGGCTGAGACCTTGGAGGACTTAAGTACTATGCTCGTTGACCTCAGTAAAGCCTCCGAGCGAGTTGGTCTTAGGATGAACATGGATAAGACGAAAATCATGTCGAATTCCCATGTAGCACCAACTCCCGTAATAATCGGAGACTTTACACTCGAAGTTGTAGACGAATATATATACCTAGGGCAAACTATTCAGTTAGGTAGGTCCAACTTCGAGAAAGAGGTCAATCGTCGAATCCGACTCGGTTGGGCAGCGTTCGGGAAGCTACGACACATATTTTCGTCCAATATTCCGCAGTGTTTGAAGACAAAAGTCTTTAATCAGTGTGTGTTGCCAGTGATGACATACGGTACTGAAACGTGGCCGCTTACAATGGGTCTCATAAGAAGGCTCAAAGTCACCCAAAGGGCAATGGAGAGGGCTATGCTAGGAGTCTCTCTGCGTGATCGGATTAAAAATGAGACCATCCGCAGCAGAACCAAAGTAACCGAAATAGCTCTCCGAATCGCTAAACTGAAGTGGCAGTGGGCGGGGCACATTGCGCGTAGAACCGATGGCCGTTGGGGCGGGAAGGTTCTTGAGTGGCGGCCACGTACCGGAAGGCGTAGCGTGGGTAGGCCCCCCACAAGGTGGACCGATGACCTGGTGAAGGTCGCAGGAGTCCGCTGGATGCGGGTGGCGCAGGACCGGTCATTGTGGCAATCTTTGGGGGAGGCCTATGTTCAGCAGTGGACGTCTTTCGGCTGATATGATGATGATGATGATGATGATGAATGCTATTTTGATGCATTTTTAACGTAAAATTTTGAATTTTGTATTTTTTATCCTACTTGTATCAAAGTGAGGACGCAAATTTTTTTGTCAGTAAATGCTTTATTTGTAGTAATACTTTCACAAAAAGAAAATATTAAAAAAACCCAATAGTTTTTTTTTATCAATATTTTTCTTCATTCCAGAATTTACAAAAAAAAAATTTCAAAAATTCATAACTCGAAAACTACAAAAAATCGGCTAACATACATGGGGTATATTCTGAAAGCTTATGACGTGAGGAATCTAAAAAAAATTTTTTGACGTCAAGGTTTGGACCACCCTGTATACCTAGGTAGGTAATTAATTTTTCATCACACTTGCTGTCTAAGCACGTCATTGCTTGCGTGCGTAGCGGGAGTAATAGAAAAGTGAAATTCCCTAGGGTGTAATAGAAATAGAAATAAATTTAATAGAAATGTCAGTACCTACGTCGTTTATTAACATTATGTCTTAAAACTTATTTTTTTGTCAGCACAAGTGTGATGAAAAACATTGTATGGACTTTTGTATAATTATAAGAAGACTTTTACATTATTATGTATGTTTAACAAAATACCTATTACAAAAGTCTTCTTTTACCAATTTGGTCCGTATGGAGGTTTTGGAAACCATAACGTCCATAACAGATAGCGAAATCTTGCCTTAGGAACCATGAGATCGATTTTAGTAAAAAGAAAAACTGCACTCAACCTGCACTTTTTGAAAAATAAAATTTCGTTATTTTCATTCGGATATCGGTTGTGTAGCTATTACATAGTAAATGTTACTAAGAAACATGGTAAATAGTAAATGTTCCGATGACAAGAATTCGCTATCTGTTATGGTTTCTAAAACCGCCATACTGACCCATTTGGATTGATCACCCTGTATATTCAAGGAAATTTATTCATTAAGGTTTTAAAACAATACATTCGAGAAAATTGTTTTATACCTACCTCTGGAATGTCACTTTAACAATTTTATTCAATTGTTTACTATTTTGATCTCGGATTTAATTTCAGATCTTAACAATTGAAAACACACATGTTTATATGTCCAAACTTTTATTTTTGCTCTGAATCATAAACCTACATTAGAATAATAGCACATGGCCCTGCAAACCTGATTTTCTGGACTAAAAAGTAGAATTGACCCAATTTTCTGAGCGTTTTAGTCATTTAGGTGAATCGGTATTGCGCCTTAATATGGTTTTTTTTATGGGCTTATTTGAATTCAAAGGATCTCGTCCACCCATGTTTTGATAAAGAAGGGTTTCTTTTCAGTTCGTTACATTTAAGTATCGTAGTTGCATTTGGCTCAGGTGGCCGTAGTCATTTTCATTAACAACAGTAAGTACACATCACACACGTCATCAGCCTATTTCAGCTTTCAGCCCACTTCAGCCCACTACTGCAAGTACCTACGTCTCTCCTACCATACCTATTACTAATGGATATTGCCTCGTGGCGGCGGCAGTAAAAATACATTTGTCACCAACAATCTTCCCGTGGCTGTCGTAAGAATCGACTAAGGGATTGAAGTGTTAATGATGAATATTCCTTTATAGAAGATTGATGATGGGCAGCAGCATAATCATATTCATCATAGTGGACACACTAGTGCGATCGCCAACTTGCTGCTGTCACCAGTGCCCGCGGCGCAGCGTACAGTAAGTACGCTTAATAGACAACAATCGATATGATGACATTCAACTCTGAACATTTAGGACACAATAGTAATTTGACTCGCGATACTTGATACAAAGCCGTAGTCTTACATTACTTGGGGCGACTTACTTTAGACTACAGTCTAAGCTATAATACGATTTATTATTATGTATATAAAGTTGTGATTTGCATACATTGACCTTGCTTTCTCTTAATTGAGTTTAGTAAGTTTGAGGCCGGACACGCCAGGGCAGACTAGGTTTTCTAGTGCGTTTGCAGCTTTGGATATGCAAAAAAAGCCAAAGCAAATGTTTAAAATAATTATAAATATTAGATGTCATATACCAAAGAAAAACGACCAAGATCACCTAATGTCATTTGTCCGAGGTGGGGAACGAACCCACGTATGTACTCAGCTTTCGCGGCTGATGCCCACATGATGATGGGTTCGATCCCCACCTCGGACATTAGGTGATCTTGGTCGTTTTTCTCTGGTATATGACATCAAATATTTATAATTTATATAGTATTAAGTAGTATGACTACTGGGGAAAAATAAAAAAGACAAATCAAAATATTTAGTTAATAAATAGTTTGATTTGTGTCAATCGACCGGTAAAGAACATGGAATCAATTAACTTTATGCCTTATTTTTATTATATAGGTAATTTCACCAGAGTTGAGGTGAATGATTACACTCAGATCCAAATGAAGTACTAACTACAAAAAATGTAGTGAATGAATGACTTGTGTCAAAATATTGAAGCAAATCCCTTGAACAAACTTTTTGGTCAATCTCGCAGTGCAATTGGGTTTGCTGTCAGTACGAAAAAAGAACACTAATTTCAAATTCCCCTTGTGGTTAGGTACATGACATGTTGATGTGTACGTGACCTCAACTCTCGTGGAACTATCTAATAATTCTGCTGAACCTTGCTCGAAGCAATAATTGCGCGACTGAAATTTCAAATTATTAATTGTAAGATAATCTCTTACTACTTTTCATTTTGACAAGGCCTATCTATAGCCTCTTGCCTACATATTACATATGTCTTACCCAAAGGGCATAAATTAGGTCTAAATCAACTTTTAAACTCTATGAATTTCCAATTTGGATTGGCAAATTTTGATATAATGTAGGCACGAGGATAGTGACCTAGTATTTGGTTGGATATACGAAGCTAATTGAGAAAGTTATTCAAGGGTTTCAATGAAAAAACTCTTTACAATGTACATAGAAAATATATTTAAAAATCAAAAATCTTATAACGCATTTACCACTTACTTCTATTTAAGATCAAGTTTAACTTAATTTACTAATAGTCTTCGCCTATTTTTATTATATACTTACTATTTCTCCGACTTAAATCAACCTGGGCAATACGAGCACGAAATTGCATATGTATGTATAGGTAAATTCACGAAAGCTGGCACGAATGGATCCAGTAAGTGACAGAAAGTATCTATGTGTGGATGTTTTAATGACAGTGGATACAGGTTGGTATAGGACGACCGCATACTAATGATAGATGTCATTCATTTCATTCATTCCATTCGTGCCAGCTTTAGTGAATTTATCTGTATTAATTAATGTATAAATAATGTTTTCAACTTTTCGGCGCAACTTTTTTTCTATTGAATGTTAATGTATCCAAGCAAATATTGTTTTGTGCTAAGGGCTTGTCCATTAATCACGTCATACGATTTTGGCCTATTTTAGACCCCCCCATCCCCCATGGTGATACTTGGTGATATTTTCAGCCCCCCCCCCCCCCCCACCCCCTAGCCAATATGACGTGTAATTTTTTGCCAGCATAAGTAGTCCTTTCAATAACACTTCAATTTATGTACTTTATTAGGCACACGTGATGGGAAAAAACTTTTTTGCAAACTACGAGGTAAATGTCCGTGAAATTCGAAAACTCAGTTCAGGATTTGACATCTGGTTATGTTTTAAAAGAGGTATGCTGTTCAGCAGAGAGTAACAAAAAATTACACGTGATTTGTCCGATGACCCCCCCCCCCTCCCCTAAGGTGATAATTGGTGATTTTTTCTTGACCCCCCCCCTCCCCCTATACAGTATGACGTGATTAATGGACAAGCCCTAATAAACATTTCTTATTCTTATTCTTAACTGTAACAAAACTTGTCAAGTCGACATAAAAATAACACAATCATAAAGATTAATCTACACACCCAAACATTGGAAGATCGAAATTAGGATACATAACAAAATTGGATAAAAACATTTCTTGGTTGTGAGTGTTTCATTATCTACACGTTTTACATTCTTATTTCCGGTTAATGATATAAATAGCAAACCTAATTGATCTACTAAGCTACTACTGGAACATTCAAAAATATCTGAACACGTCTTTATTGCGATTACGGTAGAGACGTGTTCACATATTTTTGAGCGGTTCGGACGTTACGATATATCTGATGGCGACTGTTTGTTGTGATGTTTTGGATCATATTCTAGCTCGGACCCCATAGACATTACGTATTCTTTTTAGTTAAATAAATATTTAATTTTATTTCATTACAAATGCAATTCCGAGCTTCAGTTAATTTCCTTAATGGGTCAAACGCAAACCTATGTTCGGAGTCTTTCCGGTGGACAATTTAAAAGTCTTAACTTTAATATCTATTTTTTATACTAGCTTATAAGGCGTGATTTTCTTATGAAAGCCTTATCTTCATTAAGACATACTCCTTTTCATTGCGTTGTATGATAAAAATCATTACTACCTGTCAACAGGCTGGTAACTATCGGCCACAGGAAAGAAAAAGTGGGTGTTCAGCTAAACTGTAGAGCCCCTCTTTCCTGTGGCCAATAGTAAGCAACTGGTAGGAGTGTAGTCGTGATTTTTATCATACAATTCAATAGGAAAGGCGTGCCTTGACAATAAGGGTTTAATAAAAAAAATAACTCTCATAGCCCTTAACTTTTAAAATGTCCACCGGAAAGACTCATAACATGATTTTGAGTTTGACCCTAATAGGTTAATTTTCAGTTACAAAGCGAAATTAAAAACTCATATTACTGGGCATAGACGATATATCTTCAGAAGGGCTTTGACTTGAGCTGAATGAACTAAGTGTTTCCCGCGTCTCCTCTTTGATTTTCAAATGGTCAGTGCTCGAGGGAGGCCGGGGGGGGAAAGAGCGGTCCTTATCTCTATGGTCTTTCTCTTTCCCAGATTTGTCTTTGCTGCTGTGTTTGTGCTTGTGTTTGTGCTTATGCTTTTTCTTTTCTTTCTTCTTTTTCTTCGCCTGTAACAAAACACAGTACATTAGCGGAAAGGATGAGAATTAGTTAATTTTCAGGGGACGAACGCAGTGAGCAAAGTGTTTTTAACAGACTTAAAAAAAGGAGTTTCTCAATTAGACAGTTTTTTTATGTATGTTATTTGGATATCTCCGAGAATCGTAAACAGATTTTGATTTTTTATCGAACGGGTTCCTCGTCCTTCCCAATGTGATTTATAAAGGACATAATTCGACGGTAGAAAGGCTAATTGACTTAACCGACATTTTATGAACTTTACAGAAGAACCATTTAAAGTTTTATTTTTCAAGATATAAAGGCGCATACTTTGGTTTCTACCTTGATAAAATTAGTTTATTATGTCTCGAAATAAAGGTCGCTTAAGACAAATCTGCTAAAAATGAGAGAAAGGCTAATTGGTTCAAATACCAACAGCGTCTGCCGCCGGAGGCAAGTCAAATGACTGTAGTGTACAAGTGCACTTTTTTAAAAAGAAGGCTAAATGAGCTAAGCGCTATTTTTACTATACAACGGGGTAAGGCTAAACAGTTTAAGCGATTCTTTAATGGAAATAAGTGGCGATTCTAATTGACTTAATGACACACACTCATTGAAAAACGGATTGCTTAAATCTCAGGAATTATATGAATATGATTAAACATGGTGGTTGAAGCTCGGATATTTAGAGACAAAGGTATAATTACTCTGCAGGTCTAAAGAAAACAAAATGAATGATAATCGTTTTTCTCAATTTTATTGCTACCTACATAAAGAAAAATATTTGCTTCTAATAACATTGCTACACCCCTACGGGGTCCATGTGATACCTATCTACTATAATTTTGTAACATCTTAAATACCATGGTATGCAATAAATATATTATTATTATACACTTTATTTCTCATATCTCTTAGGTTAGGCTTTTTATAACAATATTTATAAAATTAAAATATAATACAACATACAAAAACAATACAAAACACATAAATACTTCATAAAAATCCTAACCTAGGGTGCCGCCGGCAACGAGGCGGGCCCAAGCTGCCGGTGGTTAGGGCTGCAGGGAGAGGAACCGCCGGACTATGCGCGCCGTGTCCAGGATTACTGCCTTCTGCATCTGACCCTTGACCCAACCACCTAGCGAGAGTCTCTTGAGGTGTTGATCGAGACTCTTCGCTATGAGACCGTTCGCAGAAACAACTATCGGTACAATGATCGCCGAATCAACCTCCCACATGTCGGTTACCTCGTGAGCCAAGTCAAGGTACTTACTGGCTTTGTCCTTCTCGGTCTTCACGAGGTTCTCGTCATGGGGGATGGTGATGTCGATGAGCATTGCCCGGCGTTGGGATCGATCTATCAGCACGATATCAGGCTTATTGGCTACAATAGTCCTGTCCGTGATGATAGATCGATCCCAATAGAGCGTGGCACGACCATTTTCGAGAACTGCCGCAGGTGTGTACTTATAGTACGGCACTTCGAAGCCCACAAGGCCGTATTGAAGAGCAAGCTGCTGGTGTATAATCCTGGCTACGAGGTTGTGTCTGTGCAAGTACTCGGTGTTAACAATCTGAGAACAACCGGAAATAATATGCCTGAGTGACTCACCGGGACGGCGGCATGCCCGACAAATGTCGACCGTACCGTCCTTCAGGATATATTTCCGGTAGTTATTCGTCATGATAACCTCGTCAGCAATTGCACAGGCAAAACCCTCGGTTTCTCCGAAGAGGTCCCCGAATCGTAGCCAGTTCACCGACGCGAGCATATCTACATCAGGTCCCGTGAGGGCCTTGTAGAACCGCCCGTGTAGCTCCTTGCTCTTCCATACCGCCTTGCGGTCCTCGGTGCTTAGTACCACAGGTTTGCACCAGTTCTCTTTTGCCAAGGAGAGCGGCGTGAGGTTCCGATCTACTGCCACCACATCTCGATGCATCCCGCACTCATTGTTAAGAAAATAGTTTCTAAGATTGTACACCTCGCGGTTGTGGAGGTTTTTGGCATTTAAGAAGCCGCGGCCCCCACATTTCCGCGGGATGTACAATCTCATAACTGATGAGCGCGGGTGTAGCATTCGATGTGTGGTGAGCAGTGTACGGACCCTTCGATCCAGGGCGTCCAGCTCGGTCTGAGTCCACCTTAGTACGCCAAAGGAGTATATGAGTATGGGCATTACCCAGGCGTTGAAGGCGCGCACTTTGTTGCCTCATTATTATTATTATCATAATTAGATAGTTATTTGGCAGAATCAGTCTTAGAAAAATTGCGGATATTGATTACAGCGTTTCATCCGCAATATCCTTTCTGTCGCTTTTATTGGAAAAAAATGCTCTTTTTGCCTAACATCTTTATTAATTTATTACTACGCTTAATAGTTATGTTACATTTTTTAATCTTAATTTTAATTATATCTGTAGTCAGTTTTTTTTACAATATAAGCGGCAGAAATACGTAAGTAAGTATTTAGACTTAAACTTTAATTATTATTAAATAATCAAGAAATAACAATGAAAATAATTAAATTATTTCATAATGTGAAATACACGATTTCAGTATCACACACAAATCACTACGGCACATGCGCCTACCGGCACAGACTACAAGTGATTGACGCGCCCGCGCGGGGGGGCGGCGGTAGTTATAGGCGAGCGGCTCAAAAAGCACCGACGGCGGCAAGAGTGTGATTGTACCGCCGAGTCAAAAGTTTCTCATAGAAATTTTTGATGATTTAAGCTACACTGATATGATGCATTATGATTTTATTATAAGGATTTAAATGACACAGGTCAAACAAATATTCTATTTCAACCGTCATTCTCATCTATACAAAGAGGTTCAAAATGCTTAAGTAACATACATTTTATGGTTTAGGGTTTTACGTATTTGGTTGAAGCGACCCATGCCCTAAAAAATTGGGAAGAGCTAAATGGTTCAAGCGACATGCTTCTTTTATTTTAAATGGAGGCTAAATGCTTCAAACGCCTATGGTGGCACTTTTTTGTTGAAGTTCAATTAACTTAAACGACTATGCTCGTGTGTGATGGAGTAAAGCCAAAAGGTTCAAATCAAAACGAATGGCAAAGTTGGGAAAGTAAAAACCGCTTAAGCGGGAACCAACCAAACATGTTTGTGGGTCAAGTCACGTTTCATTCAAAAATGCAATTTTTTGTGTTGCTTCATGCCTTGATTTTTTTAACGCTGTACCAAATTTCAGAAGTGTTAACCACCATCAAAATCGTCTGATCGCTATGAAACCGAGCTCAATCGACGGAGAAAAATCTGCCGATTCCGATGATATAAATAACTCAATATCGCCCAAAGTGTCGCTTAAGCCAATTAGCCTTTCTACCGTCGAATATTCGTTTTTGACAAATAATTAATGTATAGCTCGTTTAGGTTGAGGTTACACTCAAAATTATTTATCTTTATGTAAAATGTAGAACAAAAGAAAAGCGACTATATTTTCAAACTCATTGGGTTTAAATTTCAATAGCTCAAACTTTTTATGACGAGCAGGACGAGGATAACCCCTAGATAGTCCCGTTGGCACCAAGTTGGGGTCTGGTGATGGAATCTTGGAGAAATCGATTGAAACCGGTTTTTAAATTTGGTGATTATTCCTAAAAACACTGGAAAAAGCGACCTATAAAATAATAAAGTCCAATGAACGCTTCGGTATAAGATTACTTTGGTTGCCTTGAACGGTAATATCTAAATTCCAACTTAAAACGTGATATTTACCTATTTTACGTTTATTTTATTGGCCCACCCACGCTTTAGTGATCGAAATCAGACACTATCTATTTATTTTAGTTAGTAGGTAGTGCAACTAGTCGGATCAACGGAGTTATCTGACGATTAAGTTACAGTTTACTGGATTTAATGAAAAAAATCTGGGAAATTCTAATACAATTTCGTTGGATGGAAAATGGATTGCACTTATCTTGTAAACGGGCATTTTCACTTCTAGGGACACCCAATTAGCTTAACTCTCACAAAAAAGCTTAATTGTCATTACAAAGTTGACATCGAAGTCAACTTTTTTGTGAAAGTTAAGCTAATTGGGTGTCCCTTGAAGAGAAAATGCCCAAACACGAAGTCTAGGGAATGTTACCATTTGGGAATATTCCCGTAACAGTTATGGGCAAGTTACCGGGAACGGCCCATCTAAACTAGTCAATAAGTGTTAATTACCTTAGGAGCGCCCATGTCATCTTTGTCCCGGGGGAACATTCCGGGCTCGAAGCCGATGGGGCCCGACGACCCGGGGATACCGGGCAAAGGGACCGCGTTGTCGGATATAAACTCCCGTTTTGAGTCCTCCTGCTAACAAAACAATAGACAATCACTACTTCAAAAACAAAAGGTGCTATTGTTATGTTTTTTACTTTTTCGGTATTATTTTTTCCTCATTCCCATTAGCGGCAATGGCCAAAAGAATAACCAAAGATTTTAAAGCACAGGAAAACTTCCAAATGAAATAAAATTATGAAAAACGGATAAACACGAGTACATTCGTTAAATTTAACTTCATCCCGACGTTTCGGATACTTTGCAAGATTCGTGGTCTGCGAACGACTGACAATGGATGATGGAGGTAGATCTATAAAATTTCCTCCATTGTCAGTCGCTCAAGTGTTCGAAACGTCGGGATGAAGTTAAATTTAATCCCCACGGGAAGAGTTGGGTGGTGAGAAACGTATTCCCAATATATTGATTTAAACTTTCACGATTACCACTCTTAAATCCGTCACCACGCGGCAAATGTATCAAAATAAATAAAATAAAAAATACTTACGCCACTGTACACCCTGATCGGCATATCATGGACGCTCGTGACGTCAATTTTAAGGTCCTCCTCCTTTATATTGGCCAGAGGAACAGGCAGGTCGCTTTTGATGTCCAGCTCCATCGGGGTCGGCATTATGATGCCAGAGTCCAGGGATGGGACCACGGCGGTCGGTTCCTCCGCTTCGAATTTAATCTGATAAGAAACAATATTGTGTTAGAAAAACGAATGAGGTAAGAAACCAATGAGATAAAAAATTGTTAAATCGAACGCCAATTTTTTTGATAAATCATCAACACGGTTTTTTACGATACACGGTATTTCATGATTCACTAATAATTACTAGTATTTTTTTGCGATTTCAAATGGGGCCTATTTCTCTAAAGCTACTTGTAATACAAGCAGAATTCCTTATCTAATTAATAGTGTAAAAAAGAGACTTCCACTTGTAAAACCAGTTACAAGCGTTCGAGAAACGGGCCCCCTGTTATGGTGACTCATGACTGTTTATTGAATAAGTAAGAACTCTATAGTATTTTTTTTTCTACAGAACTGAAAAAAGGTCCAAAAGTAATATAACTATAAAGTAAGTGTAAGTACAGTCTCTTAAGTAAGAGGAATCGGTGCTGCGTTTTCCAGGTCCGTTAGTTTTAAAAATAACATTCGGGTTTCATATGTGCGAATAATAATTCAGTCTGCAAAAGCGGTGGGTTAAGGTACTCGAATACTGGTTTAACTATTTTTTTTTGTAAACCGTAACTTCTTGAACAAGATAAAATTAGTATAATCTAAATGAGCCCCATTTTTGACAGTTTTACTTCTGATTTATATTGCGGCAAATCATACAAAACAATACGAGTATGTAAAAAGTACCTCAGGAATCTCTTGTTTGATAACAGGTTTATTCAATTCCATCTCCCTTTGTCTCTCCCTATCCTTCTCCCTGTCCTTTTCCCGTTCCAG
Source organism: Thaumatotibia leucotreta (assembly GCA_025490895.1). Classification (NCBI taxonomy): domain Eukaryota; kingdom Metazoa; phylum Arthropoda; class Insecta; order Lepidoptera; family Tortricidae; genus Thaumatotibia; species Thaumatotibia leucotreta. The sequence goes on from JALPQI010024436.1 coordinate 13,171, forward strand.
CCTCTCTCTTTCTTTGTGCTGCATTTGTTTCATCATCGCCTGAATTTCAGGCAAAGGTACACATATGGGCCGTTTCAGTCCATACAAAGTGTAGTAGAGATCAACTAGATCGCATCTAAGGCGAGCGTCGTTTGAGAGGTGGCTGTTTATATTGTTCCATAGTCTGAAAAAGAGATTTCAACTTTTGTGAAGAAGAATTCCATCATATCCAGTCTTAGTTGACTTATTTAGTTATTTAGGCCCAATGTGTATTACAATGTACACTCAACTTCAAAGAAATTTAAAGCTTGCATAAACTTACTAAAGTCGCATTTCGTTTGTTTGATGGACTTTACGAAACTAAACTCACCACTTTTCCTTACAAAGCAAAGTTCAAAATAAGATTCAAATAAAATAGTACGGTGGGCCTTACGAGGTTAGGTACTTTCTATTTTCCGAATACACTTTTTTCACCAATAAAATAAATCAACATACGTAATAGTAGTCCAAAATACAATTACACAAAAGATCCCAATGGGTCGAAGTGTATCCGTAAGGGCCCCACCAATAAGATAAGTCCAAAATACAAAATACTAGCATTTTTTGTTACTACCCCTTTGGAACAAAAAAAATAAAATACTAATGTTAGAACTTATCCTCAAATCTAACAAGAAATGTGGACGTATTACGCATCCATCGACGTGCATAACTAGCAAAACGCACGAACTGTCAACTGTTTATTTAAAAAGTCATCACGCGCGGCATGGCGGGTTGGATCACTCCTGCCCGCCGCCTTCGTCATACCGCACCGTTGACGCCTTGTAGTTAGTGCGCCCAATAATGTTACTTTTGCATGAAGGATAAATTAATTTAAAAAAAGATGTGTTAATTTTATTTGATAAATGTGATCTACAGGGTGGCTGGTAAGTAGACCGACAAACTTGAAAGGTGTATTCCTGAACACATTTTGAGGCTAAAATGTCATATGAACTTTTCTGGATTCGGCTTAGTTCAAGAGATAATGACATGTTATTCAAAAAATTAAAGTTAGAGAAAATGAGGAAAAGTTTCAGAAAAATGTTGAAAAACACCCTGAAAAAAAATTTTTTCCCTACAATTTATTACTGGTACATGTACAAAAAAAAACAAAATATCAAAAAAAGGAATAAAAAAAATTTTTTTTTTTATTCTACAATGACATTTATGTCACATATTTTTTTACTTCTTTTGTCATCAAAAATGCATTGGTACAGTCTGTCGGTATACTCGTTCCCACCCTGTATTATCGATACCAATGATATGGTAAAATTTATTGTACCAGTGAAAACGTAACCCTGTATAAAGTCAAAACTTTACTCTAATGTTCAAATACCTGTGTACCACAGCCTCAGTGTCCAATCTATGCCGCTGCGCCTTCTCAAAAGGAGGATTGCTGACCAACAACCGAGCGAGGCCATGTCGCACGTGTGGATCGGGGTCACTTTCGACAGTGGTGAGGAGGGAACTCAGGTCCTCTGGCTTGCCGTCTACGCGGACGAAGTCGACGAGACACTCGAAAGCGGCTAGGCGAACGTCTGAGGAAAAAAATCAGAAAAAAAATAGACACCTTCTGAGCAAACTCACTCCAACGTAATTCGTAGGCCACGTCTCTGCCCTTGGCTAGTCTG
>JALPQI010024437.1:0-11501 GCA_025490895.1 Thaumatotibia leucotreta
GGCGTGAGCAAAGTCAGGGAAAATATCACAATTTTTTTTTTGCCCATACAAAAGAGAAACACCCTAATATTTGTAAGTTTAAATTAGGTTCTAGTTTAATAATTGTTTGTATACATATATCTACCCTTAATTATTTATAGTTTTTCAAATAAACAGTTGAAACAATGGATCCAAACGGTTTTGTCGTTTGAAAGATTAAAAACGTCAAATTATTAGTTAATTCAAATTTTAGAAATTACCTGATATTCTGAATTTTAATAGGAGATCGTTCAATACGATTTATTGCACCTTTGATTTGAGTGATTATAAGTTTAGTATATCGCGAAGCATCATCTAGTGGGAGGAATTTAAATAGCGCATTTTCTTACAATGGAATATAAAATGGCCGCCATATCGTCTATTGACGCATCGACTATGTGTTCTGAATTAAGTAGGTAATCCATTAGTAGGCATGAATTATCTTAATCATAGGTACAGGTTGGTCGATAGCGTTTGTTAGTTGTACACCTCGAAATCAAAAAATCCTTGTAGCTTTTCACCTATTCGCGTTTCGCCGCGATTTTTTTTCTTGTAGAATGATTTCGGGGCCTATTACTCGAACGCTTGTAACTTGTAATACAAGCGGAAGTCCTTATCTTATTAATGATGTTAAAAATAGACTTCCACTTGTATTACAAGTTACAAGTTTTGAGAAATGAGCCTCTGGTAGCCATTTACAATGGTGTCTTAAATTCATAACATATTTATTTTCTTGCCTTTCTTCGCTGTAGTCGCATTTCACCTCAATAGATATTTGTTTGTAAAGCGTTATTACATATCGTGATATTTCCTTTAACCACTTGAACGTCCGATGATAGCATAGTATCCAAACAAAAAAGGCAGTAGACTGTTCGTGGATGCTATACTATCCAATGAAGTCGAAGGAGACACAGTTGATTATAGCGGCATTTAGCGAAATATAGAGGCATTATTTCCTAATTCCCTTGTTGCAACAACGTAGCCTAATAAACTAGTTTGCGCTAAAAAATATATATGGCAGTGTACGCTCGTTACTCAGTCGATAAAAAAATATAATTTGTCAGTGTTGGGTCAAACTGCCTGAGTGTTTGCTAAGGACTCCTAGTTATGTCGTAAGTATTTCACGTTAATTTACATATTTTTGGGGTTATTATACATAAAAATGATCAGGAACGTGTGCTCTATACGATAATGTGTATCATCTTAAGTTTTTGACAGTGTGATACCTGTCAAGTGAGTTTAAAATATGAAGGTTATCTTTCTTATTTTTTTACCGATGTGTTAAGTTTAACCTTGATTATAGTCAAAATCATTAGGTATTTTACAATGACTATCATTGTATTTTAATAATTGTATTTTCATTTATACTCCTGATTTTTTTTATTATTATACCTTAAGTAGTTTAGAAAATATAAACGTTTTTGTAAAATCTTGTGACTGCGCAGCGCGGGGCGTACGTCGCTAAAAAAACCCGGACAGTTGACCGGAATATGGTCGCGCGGGGTGGACGTTCAAGTGGTTATGCATTACACCTCTATAGTTTTTTGTAAATGCATTTCGCACTCGTTGTTTATCTCCTGTTTTATGAGTGTGATGTAAAAAGTAATCTCGTTGTGCATAAATGATATGAATAATAAAAATAAATACGTCGGGATACCCCCTAACTACAGCCGAGCTAAGAGGGGTAGGATTTTAGCTATCTGCACATCTACGCACGTAGGCATGGACTCATAATTGAAACACAACACACATGACTTACTATGTTTTTTTTATTACTCTGGTTCGCAAGAGTTAAACCACTGTCTGAGAAGAACCAGGAAGAAACTCAGCGGGTTGTATTGTAATCTTTTCAAATCATTGGTATTTACAATTTTAGATAATCACAATAGGTAACACTTGAAACATAATTAATTAAAACATGATTAAACAACATAGAAACGACTGGAGAGTTCTAAGTTTGAGTCCATGCTTCACTAATATCAAAACACAAAGAAATAAAGTCTTTCGTCAGGAAGAATGACTTTCTAAGTCTAACACGCGAATCAGAATGATTTGAAGTCTAACGCGCGAATGCGAATGCTTCATAAACACTGCGCTAGTGACCTTTTATACGGTCTGATCATAAACTACCTGCTCAAAGACGGGTAGATCCCAATATGACGGTTAATGTCTACCTGCATGGAACAAGCAAAGATCACTCCAAGCAAAACATTGCTTATCGTTTTCTAGATATCAAACTCTTTAACAAATTAATTGTAAACATTGCAAATAAGAATATTCTAATGTTCGACACTCGACGTGTCGCACAGCTCCGCGACGACTGAAGCATGTCTCCGACAAATATAAAACTTTTTTGTTCCTTGAAGTCCATTTTCCAAAGCTAGTTTATGTATGGATATAGCAATGAGATTAACAAGTGAATGTATTTTTATTGTATCCCAGTTATAGCCATTTTTTTACAGTTAATATTTATATTTATGTTTATTTATTTTCGTATTAATTATACATTGTCAGATTTTAAATACAATAAAAGTAAATTTTACAATGGGAATTTAAATAAAATACAATAATAACATTCATAATATCATCATCATCATCATCATCATCATCATCATCATCATCATCAGCTTATGTTAGTCCACTGCTGGACGTAAGCATCTCCTATTAACTATGCGTATAGACGCATTAGGAGGTAAATGCCCATAATCGCCACACTGGGCGAGCGGATTGGCGATCGCAGTAATGTGTCCACTATGATGACGCTGCTGCCCATCATCAATCTTTTAGAATGGTCAGTGACACTTCAATCCCTTAGTCGACTCTTACGACACCCGCAGGAGGAGATGGGGTGGTGACAAATGTATTCTTAGTATTCTTACTGCCGTCACCAACGGCAATTATCCCGGCTTCGTCTCGAGATTTAAATTAACCATGTAGTAGCTCCGCTACGCGCTAATCCACTCGCACTTTAGTTATATAATGTTAGAGAGAGAAAAACAAAAACATGTTTTCCCCCCCTAACGTCAGCTAGTGGCAGTATGCATCGACACTAGCCTGGACCGTCATTTATCCTTCGTGCGCGCGCACACTACGCACTTGGGTCTAATTTAAAATGCCGAAACGGTCGCATCAAGAAAGTGATGAAGATCGATGGAGAAGAAAAATCAAGGACTACGAGGCAAAATTAACTGCAAGAACACGGAGACAACGCATAATTTACTCCAGTGGAACTGATTCGAGCGATGACGAAGCAAACGATGTACAACTAGAAGGTTAGTATCAAGTCTTGCCGTCATCCTTTGTCTCCGATCTAACACGAGATGTTAGGCAGCAGACTATTTTTTCCCGAGTCAATACGAGATATTGACCAGTGAACCTTTTTGTCGAGTTAATACGAGATATTAACCAATTTTTTGTGCAAGTGCAATCTACCCGTTTATCTTACAACATTTTAAAAATATACCCTATTTATCGTTGATTTGGGTAAACTACCCTCTTTTTTGCTATATTTCTAAAGGACTACCCTTTTTTTAAATAATCAATTTTAATGTTTTGAGTAAAACATATTGCGAAAACACAAATCAAATTATTTATTAACTAAATATTTTGATTTGTATTTTTAATTTTTCTCCAGTAGTCACACTACTTAATACTATATAAATTATAAATATTAGATGTCATATACCAAAGAAAAACGACCAACGACCTCGGACATAGGTGATCTTGGTCGTTTTTCTTTGGTATATGACATCTAATATTTATAAGTTTTGAGTAAAGTGAAAATTCCTTTGTTTAAACGTATTTTAACGTTTATTCGATGTTTTTAGAACATCTCATCAGCGAGGCGGAGGAAAATGAGACTGTACAAGAAGCTAACACAGATTTAGCCACAAATGGAGTTGAAGTTATAGAAGTGGAGGATTCATCCGACCCTACGCCTGCCGTAGACCCCGAGTTGCTGTTGGCGCTTGGGGATTCTGTTACGGACACTCCTGAGTGGGGAGATGATATATTGCAAGACATTTCTGAACGTTGGCAGCCAATATTTCAAACTAGCAGTTACCCGCGGCTTCGCCCGCGTACTAACATCTATTCACTGCGTGTTAATGTTTTCCCGCGATTATCGCGCGTTTGCCTTAACCGATTCAAGTGTGGCGGATGGTGCTTTTACCCGTGGTTCGGCTGCGTTCTATAAGTTTTTATCACGGTCGTATTAAACTTAATGCCTAAATTAAAGATGGCGAACTTTTCTTGCAATTTTGACTTAAAATTCCATATGAAGAACTTTATTATCTCCAGGACCAGGGGTTTAGGCTGTGCGTGGATCTTTGTCAGGGAGCTTCTTCTTTTATGTATATAGATAGATAGATTATCAAATTCCATCCCATAACAGGGTAAGCGGTGTTACACGTCCGCCTTGTTAGATTTTAAAATCGTTATTGTTTTCGTGAACAATGACTTGATAAACCGTGGAATCGATATCCATGTTGATTTTTACTGTTTGCCCTTTTTACAACATTCAAGGACTGATTTCTCAAAAACTTAAAACACGTCTTTACTCATTTATGTTTAGGGATACTCCTGTGAAATTTGGGAAGAAATAGGTATTTTAATTGATCAAGTTTCGCCATACAAACCCTGGACCCCTATCGCACCCCCTAGGGAGTGGATTTAGACCTAACCATTTTTAGAGCTTCCCTACACCCTCAAAGAAACCTACGCACTATATTTGGAATCTCTAGAACCATAAATGAACATGATATATAAATAAATAATAAAATTATATTGATATTTTTCGAAATTTACCCCATAACACCATAACCGTGTACATAGTATTTCATGTCCGCCGCGTTTAATTTTAAAATCGTTATTGTTTTCGTGATCTACGACTCCATAAAGTATGAAAACGATACCCGTCTTGATTCTTTCACTTCGTCACCCTTTTTAACTTTTTCAGGGGTTGAATTTTCAAAAAACCTTAAACATTCCTTTACTCAATTACTTTAAAGAATACTCTTGCGAAGTTTCGGATCAAATAGTTCAACTAATCTTATTTCGCCATACAAACTTTGGACCCCCATTTCAACCCCTTATAGATAGACAGGCCTTCCAAAGGACGTCAAGGATGACCTTTCAAAGAAATATTTATTTCCAAAAAATGCGCCTATGTCAAGACCCCCACTCCTTAATCCGGAGGTATCTGCGATGCTCACGGAAGCGAGTCGTAGCAGAGATGGCCGTATTTGCGCGAAACAATCACAAATAGGCCACGCCATTGCCGCCTTGGGTAAGGCGATGTCTGGCATATTAACGAAAACAATGAAAAGCTCAGAAGTAATAAAAATACTAAATGATGCGGGCAAACTGCTCGCCGACTCGCATTTCCTCGAAACAGATACACGGCGCTCATTAATTACGCCGTCGCTGGACAAGTCGTATGTTAGCCCGTTTAAAGATAGGAAACGCGACGTGTATCTCTTCGGAGAAAATTTAGGAGAATTTATTAAGTCCTCGAGAGGTATAAAGAAGACGGGACAGCTCATCGCGCCCTCGGAGCCCTCTACGTCATCAGCCAATTTAAACTGGACGGGCCCGCCGCAGCAACGGCGCTTCAACCGACCACCAGGACAACGCGGCGGCGGCGGCGGGCAGCAAGCAGCCCAGCGCCCGCGGCCGCGCCGCGCGCCGGCCCCTCCGTCGCCCGCGCGGCGCCGAGCGGCTCCAGCGCCGAGCCGCCGCGCTGCTACGCGCGAACTATCCCGATACCGGCGAGCGACGTAGAAGTGCAGGCAGGTCGATTGAAATACTATTTGAATGCTTGGCGTGCCATAACTTCCGATAGTAACGTCCTAGACGCTATCTCGGGTTATCGAATTCCCTTTATTGAAGTACCTTGTCAAGACGCAGTTTCCTACCCTAAACAAGCTTTTAGTAGTACTGAATCTTTGACGATAAAAAAGGAAATATCACATTTATTAAAAATTAATGCGATTAGAGTCTGTCAGCCGGTCGATAGGCAATTTATATCGAGTATTTTTCTCGTGCCTAAAAAAAATGGAGATATGAGATTTATTTTAAATCTTAAAAAATTTAATAAATTTGTGTACGCAGACCATTTTAAAATGGAAGATTCTAGAACTGCTATTAAGATTATGACCCCTAATTGTTTTATGATAAATCTAGACCTTAAAGAAGCCTATTTTTTAGTGCCTATTGATGTTCAACATCGTAAATATTTAAGATTTATGTTCGACGACACGTTGTATGAGTTTTATTGTCTCGCCTTCGGACTCTGTTCGGCCCCTTACATTTTCACAAAGATCATGAAACCTGTAATGACTCATTTGCGTTCAAGGGGTCTTAAATCCGTATCCTACTTAGACGATACTTTATGTCTCGGTAATACGTACGATGATTGCATAGACAATGCTACCGAGACAATAAAATTATTAACAAGCTTAGGCTTTATAATAAACTACAAAAAAAGCGTTTTGATTCCTAGCCAAACTTGTAAATTCCTTGGTTTTGTTTTGGATTCTAAAAATATGAAATTAGAATTACCGAATAAAAAACGACAAACTATTATGAAGCTTACAAGCAGTTTGAAAAAGTTGGATAGGATACGGATTCGAGACTTTGCTCGATACACAGGGACTCTCACAGCCGCCTGCCCCGCCGTGGCGTATGGCTGGGTATATACAAAGTCTTTAGAGCGAGCGAAGTATTTAGCTCTCTTGAAATCAGATAATTATGATCGAGTCATGAAAGTTCCAAGTTCTTTATGTGTAGATCTAAACTGGTGGGAGCAAAATATCCTAGACACATGCAACCCTATTCGTACGTCTAATTATTTGTTGGAAATATTTACGGATGCATCTGCAACTGGCTGCGGAGCAGCTTGCGGCTCGGAAAAAATTGGTGGTTTCTGGACATCTACAGAAAGAGAGCAACACATAAACTCCTTGGAACTTTTGGCTGCTTTTTTTGGATCAAAATCATTTGCAAGTGATTATAATAAATGTGAAATCCTATTACGTGTAGACAACACTACTGCCATTGCCAACATTAACAGAATGGGAGAGTCCAATATCCGCACCTAAATAAAATATCACATGATATATGGCAGTGGTGTGAACGGCGGCAAATTTTCATTTATGCTTCTTATATAAATATACAAGCATATGACAAAATAGTTACTTTTTTTGGCCAGCCCGAGATCGACCTTTTCGCGTCAAGGGTTAACGCAAAATGCGAGAAATACATTTCATGGAAGAGGGACCCATACGCTTTTAATGTGGATGCCTTCACAGTAAACTGGAATGGGCATTTCTTCTATGCTTTTCCTCCGTTTTCCCTTATTTTAAAAACGTTACAGAAAATAATTAACGATAAAGCTACTGGCATACTTGTATTTCCCAACTGGCCATCTCAGGCATGGTATCCGTTATTAATGCATCTCTCAGTTAGCGATACTATTATTCTTCCACCAAGTAAGTTTTTGCTGTCATCTGCTTTCAGGCAAATCCATCCTCTTCACCATCAACTTTCCCTGGCTGTGACTATATTGTCAGGCAAGCGTTCCTGAGAAGACAAGTTCCTCATTCGGCTCTAAATGTTATGATATCATCCCTGTCAAAGAATACTTTATCGCAATATACGACTAGCTTAAGATTATGGTGGCAATATTGCCAGGTTAAAGCTATCGCTGATATCTATGATGTAAAAGTCAACAATTTAATTGATTTTCTTAACTCTTGTCTACAAGATGGTGCATCATATGGCACGCTGAACAATCATCGGTCAGCTATATCATTAATATCAACTAATTGTATTAGTCAAGATGATTGTCTAAAAAGATTCTTTAGAGGGGTTTTCAGGCTAAAACCTTCTTTTCCAAGATATACAGTGACATGGGATCCTATGATTGTATTAAATTAATTTTCAAATTTATTTCCTAATGAATCATTGTCAATCGAACATATTACAAAAAAACTTGTTATCTTGTTAGCGTTAGCAACTGGTCAAAGGTCACAAACATTGTCACTGATTCGTTTAAATAATGTACAAAGATTTAATGACAGAATAGTCATTAAAATTACAGATATAATTAAAACGTCTTCCGTTGGAAAATGCCAACCTATAATTGATTTGCCATTTTTTGATGTAAAATGTAGTGTTTGTCCAGCTCAAACACTCCTAGCTTATATAGACATTACTAAAGATAAGCGGCCCCTTAATGAAACAAGACTTTTTCTAACTTATAAGAAACCCTTTCACGCAGCATCGTCTCAGACGATTGGGCGATGGATAAAGTTAGCTATGGAGGAGAGCGGCGTTGACGTCAATATGTTCCGCCCTCATAGTACCCGACACTCCGCTACGTCAGCAGCTAGCCTGGCGGGGGTGTCGGTTGACATAATTCGAAAATCAGCTGGTTGGTCGGGAGAATCTGCTGTTTTTGCGAATTTTTACAATAGGCCGCTTATAAATCAAAATAATTTTACAGAATCTGTATTCAAAGAGTAAATTGCTGTATACTGTTTATTTAAATGAGGATTTGTATCGATTTATACAATAAATCACTTACTATTGGCTTACAATTTGTTTTTTACACGACTGCCAAAAAGGAGAGTATATGTGTTCAGCCCCTATGTATGTTTCATATTTTCTTTAAACGCGCAGATCTTCGCGACCGCTTAACCGTTTTTATTGGTGTAAGGTATCATTAGAATCCTCGTGACGTCGCGGGGTAACATAGGATATGTGACGTCACGTTAAAAACAATATGGCGGCCTAAAAATTCAATATTATCTAACCAAAAAAAAAAAATATGAAAGAAATCTATCGAGTTTGGTATCAAAATGAAGAGCTTTAAACAACAATTACGAATATGTATATAACTTATATGTTTGTTACTTATTCTAGAAAAGCCAGATTCATTAAAATACAATTAAAGCGCAAAGAATAATATGTCATCTAAATGGTATGATTTGGGTATCAAATAAAAGCATTTTGTATGCTGATTGCAAATATATATACACGTTATATGTTTAAGTATATGTTTGAAGAGAAAACTCGAAATGTTCTACATCGCACTATTGAAGTTTTTCTTCAATGCCTGAGCCGTGGCAGGACTGTCACCCTTGACACATCTTCTTGAACGCTAAGAAGTGTGTATGAAACAGATAGATTGTATGTACGCGCTTGTGGTCAAGGGGTAAATTGCACGGCTGCTACGCAGCGGTCGTGGGTTCAATCCCCGGCTCGTAACCGATGAGTTTTTCAAATAAAACTTATATACGATATATCGTTTGATATACAGTACCGGTCAAATCAAAAGCTTAAGTTCACTCCATGATTTTGATACAAAATAGACTTTCGGGCGATATTTTTTTTTCAGTGTTTACCACAGAGCACGGACCTCTTTAGTTTGTAACCTTAGAGACGCCCTAAGAGTTCCAACCTCCTTGGTGTTTACGGTAAAATTTCAAGAGCTAGTTAATATCATAGACTTATTAATTTAATAGACCGAGTCTATTATATCTGTGGGTGACGCCAGCAATGCCTGTCAACGATCTTTGTTTGGCTATACTAGTGCACCTAAACCGCAAATAGTAAAAGTGATTAAAATAAAGCTTTTCATGTATATTTCTGTTCGATAAGTGCACGGAATGTGATAAAAGTGATGACTTGTGTGGTTCCATGGTGTAAAAACCGCCAGGGTTACCTGAATGAACAAAATAAAGACATTACGTTTCACCGGTAATTTAGTTTTGACTTGAATTTTAAAATTTCGAACCTTATTAAGGTAAAAGTAACTGAAAATCTTATTCAATATTTGTTGCCGGATACATGTGTGTAGCTTTGTGAATTAACCATTCGTATTTGCATTCGTAATGTAATTATAAATAGTGGAATTCAAATATTTGTATTGCATAGTGTTGTACTTAAGCGATCGATCGTGATATCGATAAATCTATTGATAGCCAACTCAGAAAATGAATCGATGTTTTTAATTTCCAACAGGTTTCCACAGGACACTGAACAAAGGCTAATATGGGTCAAAAATATCAAAAAGGCAGACGACTGGTGCCCTAAAAAGTATTCAAAAATATGCTCCGCACATTTTTAAGCTGTTGTTTCAGGCAAGGGCGTACCCATAAGTGATTACATTCTGACGTAGTACCCACCATATTTGGTAATCATCCAATGTCATGTCAACCAGAAAGTAAAGTAAGTTTAGTTTAATAATGACACTCATGTGATACTTGTGTAGACTGATTAATTATAAAGAAGCCATCATACGAAAATTGTTAGGTATGCTTTAAGGGATGATAAGTTCCGTAAAACATGTTATAATGAGGGTTTTCTGAAATGCCGTTCATCAGGGCGGCAGCACTGAGGCGTCAGGTCCAGAAACTTGTCTAAATTCTCAGAGCGCCTATAGTTTCGTGTTTAAATGATTTGTACAAGTTAATAAAATTATGTAAAAAAATAAAATGACCTTCTTCTAGTTAGTTGTTCTTTGAGGCTAGGTAATTGTGTTTCTTAGCGGGACCTTACCGCTAAGTGGCGCCAACTAGTGGCATACGTTTTAGACAGAACACTTCTTATGACATTTTAATTAAAGAAAATATTTCATTAATTTTGTGATTTTATTTTTATCCTAAAGTGTAGATTTAGAAATCATGACATATTAAGGATCGCAGAAGATCGTGATTCTGGGTAGGAAATAAGGTTTATTCGCACTGTTCATCGCTACCTAATTTGGTAAAAATATTATTATTGCCGATAAAAGCATACGATGAAGACTGGACAACACTAATAGTAATGACATTTTATCTAGTCAGGTTGGTAGCATTGTTCAAGAAAAATTAAGAAAATGGAGTCGGTGATATAATTCACGACCGAGTAGAACTACCTTGTTTGTCTCTTTTTCCTTATGGAATACATACTGAGATGGTAAAGGATGACAATAGTTTGTTCAGGTATGTCTTAATACACGGAATCTTCCCTATATTTTATCTGTGGTTAATATTAATTTCCCATAGAATCTGAACAATTTTATAGATTGGATCCGATAATAATTCATAGGCAAGTGAAGTTGTCATATTTTGATGATGACATGACTACCAAAAGCTGCCACAGCTGTCTCAGTTATCTGAACTGGTCGAAAGTAACGGTTAATTAATAAGAAATAGCTCAATAATCAGTCATAATTATATTGGCAAAGAATTGAATTGAATTGAGTTGGAAACAAGTGTCGACTTAAATGCTGGAAAAATGATGGCCCAAACAGTCGATTTCGTATGAAAATCGTGGTTTCGGTACCGGAAGGCGTAGCGTGGGTAGGCCCCCCACAAGGTGGACTGATGACCTGATGAAGTTCTCAGGAGTCCGCTGGATGCGGGTGGCGCAGGACCGGTCATTGTGGCAATCTTTGGGGGAGGCCTATGTTCAGCAGTAGACGTCTTTTGGCTGAT
>JALPQI010024438.1:0-15748 GCA_025490895.1 Thaumatotibia leucotreta
AATTATTCACATGTGTGGCAAAGTAATGACCTTGGAGCGTAGCGCCAAGTAACATTCGTTTAACAGATAACAAAACGTAAAATGCTGATAAATGAGTCGTTCCACATTAATTATAATTGAATAATTTGTTTGAGAGGAAATACAAAACTTTATATAATTTGATGATTTTACCACATTTTTCACCCCAGCATTATTATATTTACTTACTTTTCTTTCATAATTAATGCATCAGGTTCTGTTTTCATAATACACGATTATTTTCGGGTGGCGTTGATATCATAATTTATTTAATATTTTTTTGTAAATCACTACTACATATTAGTCACTACAATTTAATTCGATGTAATTTATTATCTATACAATAAAAATCTGCTTATTAAACCTCCAATGACTTTTTTTGTAAGTATAAATAAATAAACATCTTGAATTTTTTGTTGTAAAAGTGACTTGATGCTTTTATAAACCAATTGAAATGTTTCCTGTGACTTAATGTTATTTGGTAAATAATTATAGATTCTGAGGGCTGTATAATGGAGGCTGTTTGATAATATCATCACTACATAATCACCAAATTAAAAATTTAAGACTTCAACCGGTTTCTCCAAGATTCCCGATTTGTTTCCATCATTGGTTTCCTCAAATCCTACTTTCTGAATGCAAATTCTTGTAAATGAATGAAAATTACCAAAAGCGCCATACATGTACCTATAACAATTGAAGAGATCCCTCGATTTCTCCAAGATCCCATCATCAGACCGCAACTTGGTGCCAACGGGACCATCTCGGGGTAATACACGATCGATCACAAAAAGAAATTTTAAAATCGGTTCACTATTCTCGGAGATATCAGGTAACATACATACAATAAAAAAAAAAAAAAACAGTCGAATTGAGAACCTCCTCCTTTTTTGAAGTCGGTTAAAAATAAAGTCACCTTTTCTGTATCTATGTCCCTTTGTACGCTTAAATCTTTCAAACTACGCAACGGATTTTGATAAGATTTTTTTAATAGGTAGAGTCATTCAAGAGGAATATTTTTTATGTAGGTATAGTACTCGTGCGAAGCCGGGGCGGGTCGCTAGTTTAAAAATATAAGGATGCTTAGCCAAGGCTCGGCCACGACATTGGTCTAAGGCGACCGGCTTAGCGAAAAACCATACGTGGGAAAGGGAGTTCCCGTATCGGCATCTCGTTCCAACTTAAGGATTCGCTCGCCGCTGGTCGCCTTATGGCCTGGTCACGACATTGGTCTAAGGCGACCGGCTTAGCGGAAAACCATACGTGGGAGAGGGAGTTCCCATATCGGCATCTCGTACCAACTTAGGGATTCGCTCGCCGCTGGTCGCCTTAGACCAATGTCGTAGCCTGGCTTAAGACCAATGCCGTGGCCGGGCCTTTAGACCAATGTCGTGACTGCAGCATACGCTTAGTAGCGTATCGTAGTTTCCATCTCTGTCACTCTTTCACATTAGTGCGACAAAGATGGTTAGCTGTCTTTCGTTTACGATTGACGATTAAGCGTTAGCGATTGGCAACTGGTCTAAGGCACCCAGGTTTTTACCCGATATTAAACTGTCTTTTATGGTAGAATTCATAAATAGGTAGGTATATAAGCATTCGTGTACAGTCACCATCAGATTATATATTATTGGAGTGGTCACGATGTTTAAAAATATTTGATCATGAATGCTTTGGTGACATACTAATTTTTGAACTAACTAAATCTTCATTATATCATAATCGGGGATTCATTACCTTTTGTGACATTTTTTAATTCACCCGGAACAAATGTAAAACAAAGATCTTTAAAGAAAACCATACAAACTAGCAATGTACCGAGGAGAAGTTTCAGTTGCGAAACTTCTATAGAGAATGTTCTCGGTGATTTGAATTTTACAAGCAATCTAATCATGTCAGAACCGTTGTATAAACATGCGTTTTAATTTATATTTTATCTAAAATACAATGTTCTTCATAACACTTTTTTAAGTTAAGTTCTAAGTTCTCATGGAAACATTGACAATGAGAACTTACTCTTAAATTCTAATGAAAATTCTCGGAAATTTCCGAGTATATTCCCGTTATTTTGAGAATGTTCTGCAACTTCAAGGCACATTGCTAATACAATCAGACCGATCGGTCACTCAATTCCATTCTGCGAGTAAGTATATTAGTACGGTCAAACCGTACATCATTTTACCCTAAACTCGCAAATCAAGTAGTATCGCTGCATTTTTGGTATGTTGTTTAGACACCATAGGACAGTATAAAACCACATTTTGCAAGCAAAAAAAAGTTGTGCTAGCTGCGTTATACGTGAAAAACTGTGAAATTTACTGTCTATTTTTAGTTTCTGATTTTTATAAAAAAGCCTTACGTTTTTTGACAATATGTATCAGGTAACGTTTAAAGATGAATAAATTTGTAACAAGATGAGATAACATTTATTACCGTAGGTCTTATAGTTTCAGAGATTCGAGACTTCAAATAGTACCCTGTTTTATAAACTAGATAAAATGTTGAGTTTTGCTAACGTTTTTGGTTTAATATCGCCTTACCTAATTATGCTACGAAAAACATGAAATAATTATCTTATAGCGCAATTAATATTCTTTCATTTAAGGGTAAAATCAGGTCAGTAAACTTTGTAATTGAAACTAAAAACGCGAAATTCAAAAAGCAGGATGTCCGCTATCTATGTTTTTCATACAAATGGCAAGTCGTGTTGCAAGCTGCAATTTTTGTATATTATATAGGCTCTATAGGGATGTACGAAAATGCATATTACAAGAAAAACAAAAAAAGATTTTTGGTATAGGACGTGAAAAACTGAAAAAATCTTGGACATCTTTTAGTTTTTGACGTTTAATTTAAAAACTATTATCTTTTTGATACAAATTGCTACAAAACTTAGAAAGCAACTCGAATTCGGAATTCAGAAGTGAGGCACTTCAGGCGAGAGAGAGGCACTCCATGGTTCGCGTTTAGGTCTCAGTGTTCGAAAATAAAGGCACGTGAAATGTACGGGCTGCCTTACTTCTACACGCCTTCACTTTGCGACGTTTAATAATTTATATTTTCAAATTATTGAAATACTTTTCGTGGGAAACCTGAAGATATCACAATGGTGGCTACTGATGTTAAATTATACAATAATGACTTTAATTCATAATAATACACGTAAATGAAACAGACAAGCATTCCGTTGAAACTGTTGAAAACTTTAAAGTGATGTGTATTTTTATTTGGTAGGTAAATATGTTTATCACGAGCGTGCAAAAGAAGTTTAAAATAAGATCAATTAATAATTTTACAGATGTTACATTATTTTCAAAAATGAACTTTTTTTCCATTTCGTACTTTTAATATTGATTTCCTCTCAGAATCATCGCGAGCTCTTTCGATCCTGAAAGGAAAAAAAACAGTACCTAATGGGCATTTCAAGCGCAGTGACTTCGGTGGCAACATTATTTACGCGATTTCCGTGTATATTTTTTAAGATATCTTAGTACTTAGTTGTCAACTACATCTATCCAGATATCCAAAAATTCATACATCTCACAAGGGATTCGTGTCATAAGGCTGCCACGGGAGTCACAGCGATTGAAACGCTCGGAGAAACGCCCTAATCATTTTAAAAATACCTATGTTACAAAAAAAGTCGTAGGGACAACTTTGATAAAAAATGGCACAGCCATAAAATATTAAAGAATATGTCGCCGGTTTAAAGGCAAAATCAACTATTTCGGTAAAACATATTTTAGCAAATACTATTCTATGTCATTGGCATAAAATACAATTTGTCAAAACCAACTTCAAGGAAATAGTTAGTTCTGCCTATGTACGTGCTTAAGCAAGGGCCAAACAGGTTTATCGAAACTACTGAATACTCCAAGATCGAAACAAAAATAGTCGTTCGGGGTCGTCACAGCTACCGTCTCTTTAATATTATATTGATTAAAAAGAGACCGCGCGATTTGCTGTCAAAGGCAAGATATACCTAATCAGGTCGGAGTTTTCTACAGTCTGTACCATTTCCTAGTCTCCGTTTATGCATAAATGAAATTATGCTGACCATCGACTCTAATTGCGACAGTGACTCTAATTGCGGAGGAATGTTATCCGTGGGTGGACTCAAAATGACAACACAAACTAGGTAAGTACGTAATATTTTAACATAACATCCGTTTTTACTAAAATTCACGCGTTATTTACGTTTTTAAGTCGAAAAATGTTCGTTTCGATAATAACCGTGCTAGCGAAAGAAAAGTTTGTAGTGCAACGGAAAGCACGTTACGGGAAGCTATTTCAATAAGTCGTCATCCGATTTTTAATCGGGATTGTGGTTGGTGTGTGCCCCCGAGCTGGAAAACTGTCTCAAGCATTTCATCGTTGGCCAGTGTGTATGACCCCTCATCGGATGATGTAGTGAGTGTAGTGTGTAACCCCTCGTTCTTTGACATTGGTGATAGTGACGCAAATGAGGGTAGACTCTAGCCTCTCTCTTCTAGTCTCATCAAAGCCGAGTAACCCTTGAGCTATCAACTATTTTCTCGCCTAAGAAACGAACAAAAATATACAGGGTGGAAAGGGACGACGTTCCTTCCCGCTACCGACCGAGTCTACCAACCATTACGATGAACTTTCAGTACAAAAGGTTTTTTTAACGGCTTTGGTGCCATTATGGTGAATAGTCTCACTAACCTTATTAATAGAATGTCAGAAAGTGAGAAATAAATTCTTTAAAAAATGAGGTTTTTGCAAAATAAAACGTAATCACTCATTTTAAGTGCCAGTTATATGAATAACATTTACTTTTTATGTTTAAGTACATTCAAAAATAGCAATATTTTTTTTAACCCTTAATCAAACACGAGTCACCAAAATTTCATTGGTTTTGGCTCTTATCAGTGAGACACAAGATTAATTACAGGTGGAAAACATATTCCCATTATCCGATTAAGGGTTAATAAATTTAAAATATAAAACTTTTTCACAAAAAATTACTAAACTGTAATATTTTTGCACTTGAAAAAAATTCTCGTCGATCGCTGCTCGTTCATCGCCGTTGGTGGAACAAGTACCTAACTTTGGCAACACAACGGAAACTATAGCAATTCGTTAAAAGTCCTTAACTATGTCTTCATGTTAGTTGATTCGCTGGGTTTGACTGACAGCGTGAGATAACCCCTCGAGCTTTAGGCCGTAGGAGGCACCCTCGAGCCTTCGGCCCTCGGGTTCCTGTGGTATGTGGCCCTCGGCTTTCAACAATCAACTACTAGCTTCAACCCTCGGGTTCTTGTAGGAGGGCCTGCAGCCCTTGGTTCGATAGACTGACAACTTCACATCATCAGCCTATGGATAGTCCAATGCTGGACGTAGGCCTCTCCTATTAAGCGTATTAAACGCATTAGTAGGTAAATGCCCATAATCGCCACACTGGGCAAGCGGATTGGCGATCGCAGTATTGTGTCCACTATGATGACGCTACTGCCCATCATCAAAATTTTATCAAATAATAGCCAGTGACACTTCAATCCCTTAGTTGACTCTTACGACACCCGCAGGAGGAGTTGGGGTGGTGACAAATATATTCTTACTGCCGTCACCACACGACTGACAACTTGGGTTAACCAAATTTTCCCATAAAAATAACCTAGCAACTGCCACTTGTATGATTTCAGATTGCCGTCCGATGTATTTAGTTTAACGTACATGAGGGTACTCCGTTTTGCGCTTAAGACGATTGCGCAGTGGCCGAGCGACCACGGAGCGCATACCCTGCGTTCGCGCATCATGTCTACTTATCATGTAATCATGATGTCAACGTGCATATACACTGAGACATCTTGTATACTTTTAGTCAGCAACAAAGTGAAAACCCACGATTTTATTGATATGGGGCACGATTACTTGTCCATCTTGCTGACGTTTGTGATAATTGTGAGTTACAAGTATTTTATAGTGTGTAGATTTTTGTGTCATTGAGGTTGCTTGTCCTTAGAGTTAGGTTTGCTAAAATGCGCAAAGCCTTATAAAAGGTTGTAGGTATATTATATACAAGGGGTATACCCGAGAAAGGGTCTTAGCACTCTTAGCAGAGCAAAACTATTTTTTCATCCAAGTTCAAGGATATAAAAATATGAATTACGAACCCCATCTCAAGCTCTTTAATTCTGAATTTCTTTGGTACTTCTTTCAAAATGTGATTGAAGTGAATTGCTAGTAACTGGCCAGTCTCCACTAACTGGACACATTATATAGAAATGAACCCTATGTGCTTATAATTAAAATTCATTTTGGAAGAGAGAGTGATTTACATTGACATGACACATCGTTTTAAAATGAATTCTAATTATAAGCATATAAATAATAAATAAATATCTTGGGACATCTTACACAAATCGAACTAGTCCCACGGTAAGTTCAATTAAGGCTTGTGATGTGGGTACCAAGCGACAATAAGTATACAGGGTGGTCCAAACCTTGACGTCAAAAAATTTTTTTTAGGTTCCTCACGTCATGAGCTATCAGAATATACCCCATGTATGTTAGCCGATTTTTTGTAGTTTTCGAGTTATGAATTTTTGAAAAAAATTTTTTTGAGAAATTCTGGAATGAAGAAATTTATTGATAAAAAAAAACTATTGGGTTTTTTTAATATTTTCTGTTTGTAAAAGTATTACCTACTACAAATAAAGCATTTACTGACAAAAAAATTAGCGTCCTCACTTTGATACAAGTAGGATAAAAAATAACACACTCAAAATTTTACGTTAAAAATGCATCAAAATAGCATTAATGTACGTAAATAAAAAAAAACACATATCCCAAGGATTTTTGATAATGTAAGGACTGTCCTAGACCTTAAACCTTCGTAAAAGCAAAAAAAAAGTGATACTTAATAATGAGGATTTTTCGGAGTAGTCTAGGGCAGTGTTTACATTACCAAAAATCCTTGGGATATGCTTTATTTTTTTTATTTACGTACATTAATGCTATTTTGATGCGTTTTTAGCGTAAAATTTTGATTTTGGTATTTTTTATCCTACTTGTATCAAAGTGAGGACGCTAATTTTTTTGTCAGTAAATGCTTTATTTGTAGTAATACTTTTACAAAAAGAAACTAGTTAAAAAACCCAACAGTTTTTTTTATTAATAAATTTCTTCATTCCAGAAATTCTCAAAAAAATTTTTTCAAAAATTCATAACTCGAAAACTACAAAAAATCGGCTAACATACATGGGGTATATTCTGATAGCTCATGACGTGAGGAATCTAAAAAAAAATTTTTGACGTCAAGGTTTGGACCACCCTGTATATAATAGATAGATACATATAGATACTTAAATACATACACAAACATGACCAAGGAACAAATATTTGTGATAAATAAATACACAAATAATGCCCTCGCCAGGATTCGAACCCGGAACCTCCAGCTTCGTAGGCAGAGTCACTACCAACTAGGCTGCGGAGGCTGACATAGAGTTCATTTTTATACACCGTGTTTTTATTGATTTCCGTTAAATTTAAGGGAATCTTATTTAGCTCAAAAATAATTAATTTCTCCAAGAAACAAGTTTCTTAATTCTTACTGTTATTGAATTAAAAAAAAAATTTTAATGACTGAATAAGTGTATTGCAACCTTTATTACATCCTAATGTTACTTATTTTGACATGTGCCATCAACAACCGTCAGTCGCCTGAGATCTTATTGTTAAGGTTCTCTCACACTTGCCATTACAATTATTATATATAAAAAAAATATTTTTTACGAAAATTACAAAAGCCAATATACCAGGCAACTTCAATTAATGTCTTCAAGTAACCTGGCCAATTTAACGGAAATCAATAAAAACATGGTGCATAAGTTGCCCAGTTACTGGAGAGTGGCCAGGTACTGGCAAATTTACCTTATGATATTTCTCACATTTTCTTTAATAACATTACTTTGACATGGTTCCTGATTCGCCTAGTATTCCAATTGGTTGAGTGTGTTTATACACTATAAATAAAATCAATTTACTTTAAAAATGATTTCAGATGAGAATGACATTAAGATTTCAAAAGAAGTACTGTTTCCTGGTGAAAAAATTCGTGTCGAAATTTCATTTAATCAACCATGACTGTGATACTGAATTCGCAGACAGGGTGAGTATAGGTAAATTCACTAAAGCTGGCAGCTGGCACGAATGGAATGAATGAAATGAATGACATCTATCATTGTGTGTATGTGGTCGTCAATCAATCAATCAATCAATCAAAGCGTTTATTTGTAAACATAGGTATTTACAGTATGTGGATGGACAAGAATTTCAGAAGTTCAGCTATGCTTTACCCAGAGGTGTACAACAACTAGTTACAACAATCATTATGTAGATAATCAATACAATCAATAATACAAATTAGTTAGAAATAAATTATTAGTAAATGTCACGTTTTAAAATTATAAATTATTAACAATGGATAAAGAAACATAAATTATTGGTCAGTCAACATTTATAAATTATCATTTAAATAATCACTTATAGAATAATAGCATTTGTCAATTAATAGTGTAAATAATTTATTTTTAAAAAGTGGCATTTGCAGTAGTTTCAAGGGATGAGGCAGCTTATTATATATTATACATGCAAGGTGTTTCACACTTTTGCGCATCAGGGCTGTATTAGTAATTACCGTACAAAAATCTCGATTATATCTTTGCCTTAAATTTCTCTCAACAACATTAAATTTCTTGAAAAGACCGGGATTACTTCTTATAAATAATATGACTTCTAGAATATACATGGATGGCATTGTTAGAATACGGAGGTCTTTAAAGTGGGGTGCACAACTCTCTGTCGATTGAAGCCCTCGCATTGCTCTGATGCATCGTTTTTGTGCTCGGAAAACTGCCTCCCTGTTGGGGGAATTGCCCCAAAATATTATACCGTATCGTAACGTCGATGCCACAAATCCATGATAGGCAGTCAAGACAGCATCAGGACTTGCTTGCTTAGCAAGTTTATGCAAAGCATAGGCAAACTGATTCAGTTTTATGCATATTTGATCTGTATGGGCCTTCCATCTGTATGGGTCGTCCTATAATACTAACCTGTATGTGTCATTAAGACATCCACACACAGATACTTCCTGTCACTTAACTCGATCCATTCGTGCCAGCTTTTGTGAACAACTATAAAAAGTAACGAGAGAATGTTGTATGCGGGGGACAAACTTTTTCTGTTCATAAATATAACCAGACATTAGGGTATCCCATATTTTACAAATTTTAGAAATCAGTAAAAGAAACCGATTTAGGGGGTATGTGTTATACCCCCTAAATCGGTTTCTTTTACCTCAAAACACAAAACACTCAAAATTTCAGTTCATTCCTGTAACTGCAACCGGATTTTCATGACTTTTCCTATACAATGTAAGTATTACGAAAATAACCAATTTTTGCTTATAACCACTGCCTTATAAACATTTTTTTATAAAATTAACTTGATGAGAACAGAAAAACAATGCATTACCTACCTATTATCAACCTTACTATCTGACCACTTTTTTTCATAGTAATTTGTATGGGAATTTAATTGAAATTCGGCACGGGTTCCTGTTACAGGAATGAGCTGTAATTTTTTCCAGAGTATTTTGGGGTTAAAGAAACCGATTGTAAATATACGTGGGGTATACGTTACTAATGAGGGTTTTCTGAAACGACGTTCACCAGGGCGGCAGCACTGAGGCGTCAGGTCCAAAAACTTGTCTGAATTCTCAAGACACCTATAGTTTCGTGTTTAAATGTTTTGTATGAGTTAATAAAATTATATAAAAAAATAAAAATATTTTCTAGTTAGTTATTTTTTGGAGCTAGATAATTGTGTTTCTTAGTGGGATCTTACGGCTAAGTGGCGCCAACTAGTGGCATACGTTTTCGAGAAAACCCTCATTTCTAAAATTCGTATAATATGGGACATCCTAAGAAGTCACGGTGGCACGAACAAAATTTTGTTAGGGACTTACACTAGATATAGATATTATTTTATCGATAAGTAATTTTTTCCTCTGACGTACATAACGTTATGTCTTCGAGATACATTTGTCTAAATTAGGCATAGTTATAAAGCAGTCCAGAATAACGGTGCGGCTCCACTGGCGGAGCGGAGTGGAGCTGTGGTAGCTCAGCCAATGAGACCGCATCACAGTGTTTCGAATTTTGAATTTGAAGAATGTAATTGGTCAATTTTGCACAGCTCCGCGTCAGTGGAGCCGCACCCTTAAGCTTACTTTGGATGGAAATTGATCAAATATGAAAACATAGTAAGTAAGTTGTTACAGTTAATTTTTATTTTGTAAGTCCGAAAAATACATATTTTTTATTCATCCGCTAAAATTATCAGCTAATATTAAATGTTATTTCAAGTTCTTTTCTTTACCGAAAGTAAGTCCCTAGTTTATATTATAACCCTTTAATGGGTATTGGCAATATATTTGCCAATACGCATTAAAGAAAATCAATTTACAAATACGTAAGGTTCGAAATTGAATGCTTTCACAGAGCTGTCAAATGGTCAAAGGGTTGACGTTATTGCCACTGCGACTTCTACTTGTTTTATGTCTGAACATAAAATAATTAACACGAGTCATTTGAACTACTATTTCAGGAGCACCGCAGGATAAACAAACTTTGTAAAATTTCCACCATAGTGGTTTTCTTTCAGTGTTTGACTGCCGCAGCCTTGTTTAATGTAGTGCCTTTCTGTATCAACATTCAGTCAGGCATGTACACAAATTATGAACACAGGCCGCCAAATGGAACATTTGTACACTCCGTTAACTATTATTTCATATTAGATCAATATACAAACACGGTGGGCTATTTAATAGTGCTGCTTATAAATTTATACGTGTCCTACCTAGTTGCCTGTACATTTTGCGCTGTAGACCTATTGATTTCAATAATGGTATTCCACATTATGGGTCATTTAAACATACTGGTTAATAAAATGAGAACATTTCCACTACCCGTGCAACCTGATGATGAGTCTACAGAATCTACACGGGAATACAATGAGAATGTATTTAAGTATTTGAAGGATTTAATCGAAAACGACCGCATGATAAAGAAGTGAGTTCTTGATATAATCCTTATTAATATTTACAATTGAAGGGTCCACGGAAGGAACACATCTAGTCAATTCAAATTACAGAAGGAAAAACGACCTTGCTCTTAACAAATTAAGGTGTGAATTTGCCCTGATTTTTTTAAGCACAGGACATGTTTTTCCGTGAAAACTTCAATTATACTTTATTCGAACGTGTATTTCCGAATTGCTTTCATGGACTTCATTTTATTTTTGCAACACTTTACCTTAATTTTGAAAGTGTTAGGTAAGTGTTATATTACATTTAGGAGGTTATATGGGACTAATGAGCTTGGCTAATGAGACCTACGGTATATCTACTGAACTCCCCGTTATATGCCACTTCGTCACGTTTTTGAGGGGTGGCAAGATCGCCGTCGCACATGTGTGTGGCGCGACCACGAATGTTCGGGAATGTGGTCGTCTTGCGGGTGATATACTCGTATCTGGTATATATGGTTATGCAAGTGGCAACGACAACCACCGACACTCCTCTTCCTCTGTAGCCCCACTGACTCCTGTACGGCGAAATGGCCCAGCCAAGGTCGCAGGGGAAGAGAGAGTCGCGCTCCGTAGTACCATCATCACGCCTCTCCGCCTGCGATCTAACCTCAGCCGCAGAGAATAAGGAGAAGGCCAGCCAGCGGCCCAAAACGGCCGCGACTGAAATGACTCTGGGTCCCTCTTCGCTTCACCGTGGGTGACCAATCCAAGGATACTATGCCCATCCACAAAGACAATGTGGGCACCCCATGGAAGATCACTGAACAGTCTTACATTAACCTTTATTTGATCACGTCATGTTTTTATCTACCCTCTGTACCTTTATTAGGGAGTCATTTGAGTGTAGGTACAACTACGAAAGTATCTATTCTGTTACAGGTTTATGAGCGAGGTGTCAGAGACATTCAGCATCACGATTTTAACTTACCTCTTTTTTCATCAAGTTTCTGGATGCATTACACTCCTCGAAATTTCTCCTATGGCAAGGAAATATCATACTTACCTATTATTTTAATATTGGGAAAACTTGGGAGACATTTGTCCAGCATTTCAACTCAAATTAAGGTTTCCGCCAATACACGAGCGACCACGCCATTGTCCAACGTCAACATAAATTAGCGCATGACGCAGAGTAAAGCTAAAAGTAATCTGATTTTCATCTGAAAATCTCTATTTACGGAAATATCTGCGTCGAATTTTGTATTATTTCCATTCAGAATCACGACACTACCTGGAAAACATTTAATAGGTTCTAAATTAATTTTTACCATTACAATGCCGTGTTTATATATAATACGGGCGATAAATTAAACCAAACATGGGATTCATTAGTGTATCATGGATTATGAGATTTTTTCGAGTTACACTTAATTATGACCCCACAGATATTTTTAAAGATTTTCGGAGCAGAAATGTAGGTACGCACATTAGTTAATACCATTACATTAAATACTGATAATAGCAATTACGTCATCTGCTTTTGAAATTAGCAGTCAAAGAGCTTTTAATTTGAATATTGTGTTGCTCTGCATTGCGCGCCATATTATTTCATGCGGATAATTTAGTTGCTCTAATTTTAAGTAAAAGTTATCTAAATGTAGTTTTTATGTAAACTCATCCCCGTTAAGAGCTTCGCCCGTATTAAACTTAGACCCTATAATGTTAGCGTTTTTCCTGTGGCGTAGCAAAACGGTTGTGTTGAAATTATAGGTTATTCCCATTTTTTTCACGGACACATGTTGTTGTGATTCAACCATAAATAGAAAGGTCTACCCATGACCCCCGCGCGTGTTTTGGCGGATCCCTTCGACTGAACCGTGGTAACAAAAGACCCCTCTTTTTGCAGACAGCTGAAGCCCTAACAAGATATGGAACCCTGGCGTTGGCTTTGTACCAACAGCTGATTCAGATGTCGGTTATATTTGAACTCATTAGCTCTAAGGTCAGGTCCTGACTACATTGAATCTTTATTTAAAATTAAGCTCTTATTTTAGTGACGGCACTAAGGATAGATTTGTCCCCACCCCAACTCTTTCCGTGGGTGTTCATAAAGTCAAACTGAGGGACAGAAATGTTAGATTATCATAGTGGACTTATTACCGCGATCACTAATTTGCTTGCCCAGCGTGGCGATTATGACCATTAATTATCTCCTGCTGTGTCCATTTGCATAGCGTTGGGGATAGTGCAATACCGCGTAACTTCCAAAGAAGATAGAGTTCTAATATCAAACAATTGACACTCAAATTGAGCCTAATTGAATTTGTTAGTTACACGGTCTTGCACTATCCCCAACGATTGGTAATAAACAGGCCTATATCCAGCAAAATGTATTCCTTATCAATCCGCCATACCGATTACTGATGCGTAAGGAAGCATTGAGAAATAATGCTCATACAGAATGGTCACGCGGGTTGGCGATCGCAGTAGTGTGTCCACTCATTGTCAGCCTCCGTAGCCTAGTTGGTAGTGACCCTGCCTACGAAGCTGGAGGTTTCTGGCGAGGGCATTATTTGTGTAGGTATTTCTTTATCACAAATATTTGTTCCTTGGTCATGGTTGTCTATGTATTTAAGTAGGTATCTATATGTATCTATCTATTATATAAGGTAAATGTACCATATTGCGGTATACTAAGGCACTTTTGACTTTGATTGTGGGTTATTTTAAAAATACGAAAATTCTAGGTGTGTAATCATTTTTATTTTGTAGACGTGTCTTATGAGATGGATATGAGACATTATTTTGCCCCATAGCTTTTAAATTATGGAAATGATCGCAAATTTGCTAAACTCTTCGTTTGTCCGTAATTGCGTGGTAAAATTTAGCGCATGCTTCAATTCCGTGAGTCGTTGCACATAATTGCGTGATATCTCGTAAGGTCGCATTATTCAAGTATTCTATTAAAATAATAGAATTAAAAATTATTACAATCGTGTCATAATAAGAAAAAAATATCGTAATTTTGTAAGATTAGTAAATTTGACTCTTTATAATTATAAATATCAAAATAAAAAATGTTTAATGAAAGACTTGGATTTTGTAAGACTTTTTCCTGCTATTTATTTATTGAAAATACTTATCCAAATTAAATTTAAATAAAAGAAAATAAATTAAATAAAAACAATTTTTTTACGTCTTATGAAACTATTTGGGTACCTACTTACACGTTCGGATAAAGCAATCTTATACATAAAATATATGCATGCATAGCATATAGGATATATATGTATATTGCATTTTTTAGGGTTTATTTACGTTTTATTTTTTTGCGCATGATTAATACCCCTAATCCAAATATGAATGTTACTAACTGAGCTATAGCGTAGACCGATAGACAGGCAGACTGATGGGTGAACGGACGGACTTACGAACCGTCATGTTGTTACTGTAAGGGCTTCTATTCAATTAACAAACCCTAATAACCAATAGCCCCCTTTTCCTGTAATGTTTTTTATTAATATTTGTATAATTTTTTTACTATTCCTCATATACCGGAATAACAGACATAAGAAGAAAATTCTTGTACATTATTACGGGAGTCGGAAAAAATATCTTAAATTAGAAAAATCGAGAAAACCTCTTCTTAGACTGGAAGGTAGTATAATAATTGTGAGAATAACACGGACATGTTTATCTTTTGTGCATTGTTTTTACAAATATAAGACATTTATTGTTGATACTATACTCCATTACTTCGTACTTATCACGTAACGAGCACTAACTTTGCGCTTGAAAATAACATTGAAATTTAAAAATAATCATATACCGGAATTACGTCACTGTCATCTTTAGTCATTAATATACCCATTTACATCAAATTTATGAAAAAATTTAGCCCCAGTTATAAATGATTGAAGAAAACATTGATGTCTGATTTTCCGTTATTCCGTGATACTCCCGCAATTACGTTCATTGCATCTGATTTGTGAACATAATTACGGGAATCATCAAATAGACTATTTTCATTAAAATATGCTTTATATTGACACGAAAAATAATTGAAAACTTTGGTTAATAACTACAAGGCAATAGTTTTACAAATTTAGTCCAAATAAACTTATCAACATGTCAGAGAAACCTTACGAAGTTCCCACTGCCTCCTTACGCTCGCCGACTACACGATCCTAAGGAACTACTGTTTGGTTAGGACTAAGGGATTCGGAAGAGCTTCACTGCTTTAGAATTGATTAAGTATGTCTTATACTTGTGTTTATCGGTTGTTTATGAGCTATAATTTATGAAGTATTTATTTAAATCATGAGTTTCATGATAGTTTCCTTATTTTACGACAAAAATCTAAATATCACGGCATAATGTACTATCCCGGCATAGTGTACCTTTACCTTATATCGTCGCCTAGTATAGATAGTTCCACGAGAGTTGAGGTCACGCACTCATCAACATGTCATGTAAACATACCTATGGGTACCTAATTTTAAATTAGTGTTATTTTATCGTACTAACAGCAAACCCAATTGCAACTGTAAGATTGACCAAAAAGTTTGTTCAAGGAATGTGCTTCAATAATTTTGACGAAAGTCATTCATTCATTCGCTACAGTTTTTTCAATATGTATTTCATTTGGATGTGTGTGTAATCAAAATCA
>JALPQI010024439.1:0-17322 GCA_025490895.1 Thaumatotibia leucotreta
GTAAAATTTCCAGCATATCTCTTCCTGCCTTTCTGTTCTCAGTGCACTGCGCTCAGACTCTAATCGCAAATATTTTGACTCCTTCTCTCGGGGTTATGGAGGCTGCGCATTGCACTGAGGCCAAGAACGTTTGGCTACTGACCTGCGCTAACACTGACCCGCCTGCCAATCCTTGTTCGCAGAGGCAATGGAACGAGCCGCTCTGTCAACTAGTGCGGAATAATCTTGTCAATACGTCAACTTGTCCGACAGATCGAGCTCGTCTTCTTGCGACTGCGGAATGGGAGGCGGGTCTATGGCTAAAAGCTCTTCCCTCGTCATCCATAGGTACGTTATTGGATAATTGCACCTTCCGTCTGGCGACTAGTTTGCGCATAGGGGCAGCAACAAACGTCCCACATCGCTGCCAATGCGGAGCCATGGTCGACCGCCTGGGTCACCATGGACTCTCCTGCGGCCGGAGCGCTGGGCGCATACCTCGGCACGCCAGCATTAATGACATTATCCGACGGGCCCTTGTCAGCGTGAAAGTTCCCGCCGTCCTGGAGCCCGTTGGGCTGGTGAGGGACGATGGCAAGAGGCCCGACGGCATGACACTGGTGCCTTGGAAGATGGGACGCCCCTTGGTATGGGACGCTACATGTGTACACACCCTCGCGCCGTCCCACCTTCCAGGTACTAGCAATAGTGCTGGCCGTGCTGCATCCATAGCGGAGGACCTCAAACGCCGCAAATATGCAACCCTCGGCAGTGGCTATATGTTTGAGGCGTTTGGGGTCGAAACGCTGGGGCCTTGGGGACCAATGCGCGTCGTCTATACAGAGATATAGCCTCACGCCTAATAGATGCCACTGGTGACCAGAGGGCTGGTCAATATTTCGCTCAGCGAATAAGCATTGCAACGTGGCAATGCGGCCAGCCTTCTGGGCACACTGCCCATTGGCAGCGATTTGGGCGAGTTTTTTTATTTGTAGGTTCTTTTAATTTATATGTATTTTTTTTTATATTATTGATTATTTTCAATAAGTAGTGTTAAACTAATTATGTGTCATTGAATGTACTATTATGAAATAAATAAACTTCTTTTAATAAATATAGGTATTTAACTTATCTTTAATTATGTTATGTTGTAGGTATGCAACTTTATAACATTATAGCTAACTAAGTAGGTACATACTACAAAATGGGGCGAATTGGTATAAATTCGAAATTCAAACCGCGATGATAGTTTACATTTATATGTGACACGTTTGGTACACAAATACTGAAAAAAAATCGGACGTAAACTGAATGGGATGTAGTGTTAATCTCTTTTGTTTCATTAATAAATTTTACGCTGTACATACTATTGTTTATAATTATAACTATTCTAAATGATTCCAGGCCCCAATTTCACAACATTGACAAGTCCTACAATTGTAAATCTACGGTTTCTCCAATAGGGAGCGTCTATAGGCTACAGTTACCGCTTACCATCGGAAGGGCCGTGCGTTTGTTTGCCATCAGCATAAAAATGAGTGCAGGAACTTTAATAAATCAGCAGTAAATAGCTACTTTTATGCGAAGCAAAATTACAATTGTCACAAAAATCACGACAATTGTAGCGAAATTCCGACATAAGCCGAACCTCATGTCAAGAATTAATGAAAATTGTACTAAACCTTGCGACAATTGTCACGGGTTTCGGAAAATAAAAAATAGTTTATTAACGATATAATAACGTTATTAGTAATAATTTTATGTTGGTGGCAAACAAGCACATGGACCGTCCGACAGTAAGCGGTAGCCGTAGCCTACGGAGACCTGTGACGTCAGTAAAAGTGATATTTTACAATTGTCACAATTGTAATTATGGTGAAATAGGCCACAGGCCCCAATTTCACCATGTTGACAAGTGCTACAATTGTAAATTTACTGTTCCTCCAATCGGGGGCGTCTATAGGCTACAGTTACCTCTTGCCATCGAAAGACCGTGTGTTTGTTTGCCACCAACATAACATGTATTGCAGGAACTTTAATAAAACAGCAGTAAATAACTACTTTACAAAATTACAATTGTCACAAAAAACATGACAATTGTAGCGAAATTGCGACATAAGTCGAACCTCATGTCAAGATTTCATGAAAATTGTACTAAACCTTGCTACAATTGTCACGATTTTCGAAAAATAAAAAGTAGTTTATTAACGATGTAATAATGTTATCAGTAATCATTTTATGTTAGTGGCAAACAAGCACATGGACCGTCCGATAGTAAGCGGTAGCCGTAACAGTGATATTTTACAATTATCACACTTGTAATTATGGTGAAATAGGCCACTATCACACCCGTAGTTCGTATCGTTGGGGACAATAACTAGAATTGCTGATAACCTGATTTACCAAGAGAATACGTTATTTTCGTAACAACATGACAACTCTGGCCTAAAAACTCCAACTCACTCTTCTATCATCCCTACCATTTGTGACCAAACCGCTTTCGCAATCCATACTCGCCTCATTATAAGGCATTGTAAATAAATACCATGGAACTACCTAACGTTACAGAGGTAAACAAACTGTAACCTAGACCTCACTAAAGTGAAACTTAACCTAAACTGGTTTTTACTTACTTTGAAGCCTCATGTTAGCTAAACACTGTTTTCTTATTTCTGACACACACTCACTTCACACTATTAAAATGCAATTATCATTGGTTAGAATTTAATAGCATAAACATTTATTGTTATTATTCTGTACGCTACATGTGTAGTCTCTGTGAGATCTTGGGATGTACTGTAAACACGATGGTCAATTCCGACGACTGCGTCATAGCAGCAAACTATTTAAAATGGAACTCACTGTTTTGACTGCAAGATGCATGTTCCAATGACTTGGTAACGCCAATACCGCATTATCAAGTTAGCTTCCATCGCCAATCAGGTTTACTATGGATTTTCCTCTTAGCCGGTTTACGTTTCCTTAGTATTTCGTATGCATCCAATTAATATTATTTTCGAAATGCGTCACTAAACTTGAGCAGTTTACTTACCTGCTCTGCTGCTGCCTGAAGAAGCTTTAGGATGAATTATACTTCTTAATGTTTAAAATGATATTCTCCACTGTACACGGTATGTTTGCCTATCTTTTGCTTCATATAGACGACTCCTTTGCTCAAAGGTTAACTGGAAGAGATCCCTTACAGGGATAAGTTCGCCTTTGTACCTGTCAAATTCTTTGTAAAAATGTGTATTTTTGCCTGTGTTTTGTGTACAATAAAGAATTTACATACATACATACATAAAATGTTCAGGTACATAATTTAATCTTGCCTTAGTAAACCTTGCCTTGTTTAATTAAACCATCGTTCTACCAATGGAAACTTCTCTTTTGCTCACTGTTTTTATGTAGTAATTTATCTTGTTACTTTAGCTGTAAGTTTTCCTACGTAATAATAAAAAAATCTTCTTACCTTACTTTAGGTACGACACATTTGTATAAATGCAGATATAGTGCTGCTTTTCATGGAAACGTCCGAAGTCGTATTGCTGGTTCAATGAACTTCAGTATCTAAAAATAATGCATTGATGCTAACAGAGACACAGAGATAAATTCGGACGTTTCCATGAAAATACGATGGGAAAATATTGTTCGCTACATCTACTGTAGATCGAATTAATTCATCTAAAGTATCCAAACAGATCAATGTACTTATCAAATTAAGCTTAAACCACCCAGAGCGAGATTCGAAGAGCAACTTACGAGCAACTACCTACTCTAATCGAAGTTTATTTGGTTATTCTGTAGATAGAACAATTTTTATACGTAAAAAAACTCTACTCCAAGATTACTAAGATCTTTATTAAAATAATATGCATCCCTAATTCACTTACATGCAGGTATTAAACTATATGATACAAAATAATACAATAATAAGTCATCTTCATAATAACATTTAATCTTATTCTTTTCTTAAATATATACCGACACATACCGAACATTAGTTTAGAATAGTTATTCAATATGCACATTTAGATTTATCTGTAATTGCGTTACCTACCAATCTCGTTTTTATTTCAAGTACCTACTCGTAGATCAAAAAGTCACAAACAAGTACTTTGGTTGATAGAAATACTGAACTGTTTCCTTACAATTTCAATACCTAATTTATGATAAGTCCAAAATTTAAAACGTCTAGGTCAATTTAGGGTTACAGTTGATAAGTCGTCTATATTATTATTTTTACAGATAAGCTCATAATTAATTACTTGACAAAACAAACAATGTCCAATAAGAAGACCCTACCTCATATGTTTCTTTATTTTGTAATACAATATTAAAATTCATACAATAGTGACGTCATTTAATTTAATATAGTATCTACCTAATCATTAATTTGTCATTAATTACCTATTACTTAATCAACACTACTGCAAAGTCCAGTTGTACAATACTAATATTAATTTACGTCACAATTTACCAACTCGTAATTAAATAACTATACCTTATATCAATAAATAATTCCACATAACTGTACATTACGAACAAGTTTTAAATTTTACATCATATTTATTAAGTACTATATACAGAGTAGAAAACTCTCATCTTTATTGCAAATTAACAACACGGTATTAACAACTCTAAATGAATAAAAAACATAATAATAATTCATTAGAGATTTTCAAATATCATTATCCTGAAGAATTGATTGTTACAGAATCATTGAAAAAATTATATAATTGTCAAGTATTAAAAAAACTCGAAAAGTGTGTTTCAAATAACTGAGCAATTTTCAAATAGTTTGTACATTTGAATCACATCTTCAATATTGATAAAAATTGGAAGGCTGCCAATTGCTATATGTACATTATATTATATCAGATTCCTATACATATTTGGTAACAAAGAAGGAACGTTTCATACAAAAGTTTTAAGTCACTTTGGGAAATGTGGTGGATCTTACTCAGTATCATTTACCAATTCCACCCCAAATTTAACAACTCGCTACCCCACATACACAACTGCTTAGTCTAAGGCATGAGTGGCGAGCGTCGAGCGGCGCGTCGGCCGGGGCGGACAACGGCGCGTCGAGCGTTCAAGGGATTTCGACAGCGTGTACTCAGGCCACGCACATACATTTTCATTTGTTTAACATCGCCTCATTCGAGCGTATGCTCAGGCCTTAGACTTAGAAAATAACCGCGGAACTCCTGGTATCCATGACAGCGAGCTCGTTAGCCGCGCTCACGACGGTCTGGGCTATGTACTTGGGGGGCATGCCATACTGCTCGAAGATAAACTTGTAGCTGTAGTCCTTGGCGGCCACCGTGCGGACCGCGTGCCGGAGGATTGCGCAGGTGTGGGACATGTTGCCAGCCTTTCTTTCTGCAGCTACGAACCTGAAACAAAATGAAAAGGGCTATACAGGGCGTCCCAAAGTTATGGGACATGAAGGGGAAGTACCTTAAATATCGTTGATAGTGTATTTTGCTGAAAGAAGACTTAATGTTATTTTTAAAATTTAGTAATTGTTTAGTTGTAGGAAGGACCAGGCAGAATAAAAAATTATGTTTTAAATAATAAGCGTGTACTGTAATCTGCCTTTACAAGTACATTTTTAGAAATACAGAAAAATATCAGTTGCTTAGTAGGGATTCAAAATTGCAGTGTCACAGTCGATAGCTTTTAACCGGTGACGAAGAAGGTCGCCCCCGTTCCTCTGCAGCCCCCGCTGAAGCCCTGCGTTTAGTTCCAACAGTAATAATGCATTCAAAGTTT
Source organism: Thaumatotibia leucotreta (assembly GCA_025490895.1). Taxonomy (NCBI): domain Eukaryota; kingdom Metazoa; phylum Arthropoda; class Insecta; order Lepidoptera; family Tortricidae; genus Thaumatotibia; species Thaumatotibia leucotreta. The sequence goes on from JALPQI010024439.1 coordinate 5,758, forward strand.
TTCAACAATTACTAGTTTCCCCCGGAAATCGAACCAACTACAATTTTTCCGAATTTTGAACCAAACTTTTTTGGTTATTCTTTTAGTTTTAGATACTATGTTTCTTAGAAAAAAAAAATTTTTTATCCATTCTTTCGAATGACATCATAAAATTACGAAAAAAATATTTTCGTGTTAAAGTAGGTTCGATGCTTAGAAAAAGCAATGTTTTTGGTTTTATTTTTAATGCAGTATTATTTAATTTTGAAAATAAAATAAAGTCTTCTTTCAGCAAAATATCCTATCTACGATATTTAAGGTATCGGGATCATCGGAATATAAAAAAAACTTTTCGCAGCCTTACCCCCATTCGGAAAACACAGACAGCTGCTCGAAATAAATATTCGTGATAATTAATCTATCCACGTATTTATTTCACGCTTTTGGCGATATAGTAACGCGTCCTAGGAAAAGTACCTTAAAGGGAATGCCCCGCAAGCTGGGTTTATATAGCATACATTTATAAGTTTAACCAGTTGATCAAACATAAGGTAACGGCACCTATTAAAAGCGTAGTTGAGAAACGATTTGTGGATACCCTAGATACCGAAATTTTTTTTTTTATCTAGAAGTGCGTTTATTGTAATATATTACACAAGTTACATAGTAACATGAGTTGTAACTTGTGTAAGTACATGAAATTCAATAGTAAGTAGGGTAACTTTGATTTAGAATCAACGATATTGTTTATAACATTTTTTTTTTTTGTTGACACAACAAAGTGGCTCCACTCCACCTGATCGTAAGTGAAAAGTAGAGTATTTCCTGTCAACTTGCGTTCGTTTTGTAACGTCACGGTTGATTAATCGTACTATGTACTAGTACCCGAATATTATACAGGGTGGTCCAAACTTGACGTCAAAGATTTTTTTTTAGATTACTCACGTCATGGGCTATCAGAATATACCCCATATATGTTAGCCAGCCTCCGTAGTTGGTAGTGACCCTGCCTACGAAGCTGGAGGTTCCGGGTTCGAATCCCGGCGAGGGCATTATTTGTGTATTTATTTATCACAAATATTTGTTCCTTGGTCATGGCTGTCTATGTATGTAAGTATCTATATGTATCTATCTATTATATATATCGTCGCCTAGTACCCACATCACAAGCCTTAATTGAGCTTACCGTGGGACTAGGTCGATTTGTGTAAGATGTCCCAAGATATTTATTTATTTATTTTATTTATTTGTTAGCCGATTTTTCGTAGTTTTCGAGTTATGAATTTTTGAAATTTTTTTTCTTTGAGAAATTCTGGAGTGAAGAGATTTATTATAAAAAAAAACTATTGGGTTTTTTAACTACTTTCTTTTTGTAAAAGTATTACTACAAACAAAGCATTTCCTGACAAAAAAATTAGCGTCCTTACTTTGATACAAGTAGGATAAAAAAATACCAAATTCAAAATTTTACGTTAAAAACGCATCAAAATAGCATTAATGTACGTAAATAAAAAAAAACATAACCCAAGGATTTTTGGCATTCTAAAGCCTGCCCTAGACCGTAAGCCTTCATAAAAGCAAAAAAAAAAAAGTGATACTTAATGATGAGGATTTTTCGGAGTAGTTGGTCAAATAAACTTAAAAAAAACCTTCTAAATTTTTAATTTAAAAATAAAGTAAAATTTCGTATAATAACTTCACAAATTGAGTTTTCGTGGTATTTTCTGTCTTTTTTTATTGATAAGAACAACAAAACAGACGAAATTTTACTTTATTTAAAAAAAAATAATTTAGAAGCTTTTTTAACTTTATTTAACCGACTACTCCGAAAAATCCTCATCATTAAGTATCACTTTTTTTTACTTTTACGAAGGCTTAAGGTCTAGGGCAGGCTTTAGAATACCAAAAATCCTTGGGATATGTTTTATTTTTTTTATTTACGTACATTAATGCTATTTCGATGCGTTTTTAACGTAAAATTTTGAATTTGGTATTTTTTTGTCCTACTTGTATCAAAGTGAGGACGCTAATTTTTTTGTCTAGTAATGCTTTATTTGTAGTAATACTTTTACAAAAAGAAACTATTAAAAAAAACCCAATAGTATTTTTTTTATAATAAATTTCTTCTCTCCAGAATTTCTCAAAGAAAAAAAATTCAAAAATTCATAACTCGAAAACTACAAAAAATCGGCTAACATACATGGGGTATATTCTGATAGCCCATGACGTGAGGAATCTAAAAAAAATTTTTTGACGTCAAGGTTTGGACCATCCTGTATAGTACATTGCACATCTAAAGAGTAAAAAGTATGTTTTTCATCAAAATTGGCAGTAATAATTAAGTTTTAATACAAGATAAAATTAAATAACAATTGAACCAAGCATGATAAAATATTTAAAAACCACATACTCGTAGGTACAGTTATTTATGTTATACTTACGCCGGACACTTCTGCAGCTGCGGTATCAGTTCTTTTTTCCTCAGCAACAGCAAAGCATTCCTAATAGAAGCTGCTGCGACCACCGATGGGTACTCCGGGCAAAGGCTCTTGTTCACCATCATCCCGCAGAGGCACAAGAAAGTGGAAGCCACTTCAATCTCGCCAGGGCGCTCCTTGTTGCACCACCAAGCGAAGTAACAGAGGTAGTCTTGGGGTACCACTGGTTGACGCGGGAATTTCTGCATTAAATAAGTTAAATGGTAACCCACGGTTGTACGACTAATAGTTAGAGCTAGACAAAAATGTTATTATGTTCAGCGTTAAATAAAAATGTATGGCTTGATGAAGATTATTTTATTTATTTATTTTAAACTTTATTGCACATATAAATATACAATTGGCGGACTTAATGCCTTAAGGCATTCTCTACCAGTCAACCATAGGGCCAAACGGAGAACAACAAAATGGGTGCACTGAAACTAACGAAATGAAAATACAATTTGGATACTAATACTAGAATACATAAACACAACATATAAATACAATATATAACTACAATATTATGTATAGATACAATATGTGTATATACATATACTCATAATATATTGCACGTGTGTTTAGGGTTACCAACTAATTCTGCTAAGTCTGTTCTAGCAGATGTTTAGAAAGCATTCTTTTGAATGCCGGCCTGCTTGGGGATTGTCTGATTGACTACTTCACAACAAGTTCTCGTCGGTCATCTTAGGCCTTAGGCCCTACGGCCCTACCGCGAACTCTGAAGTTCGCAACTTTCGAGTATTCGTCTCTATCACTCTAATGACGCCTTCGTTGGTGTGACATAAAGAAATCCCCGTTTGCGACCTTCGAACTTCCCGGCAGGACAACAAGTCTGCTATCCGCCGCGTAGGCACAGTGGCTTACGGCTAACATATTTAGTGCCTTGCTTACAAAATTTAATGGTTGAATAATTATTTCCAAGAAAAACATAAGAAACATACCAATCTAACCAATATAATTTTCTCCGCCTCCAACAGCCTCTGCGGAGTGAAGGCATGATTGGCGTACTTGACAAGCCTGGAAGCGGGTGTGATGGGTCCATGGATCTTGGCCGCGATCCAGTAGACAGCCGCGGCGACTAGCTGCATGTTCTCAAGGGTCACGTTGCCCGTGGCTAGGACAGCATCCAGGTACCATATTGCCGTTTGGATAGTAGCTGGATTGCCATCTAAACCCTGTTTGATCGAATTTTATATGAAATTACTGAAATTACTGAAACTAGTAGAACCTCGGTGTGGCTGAATAGGTAGGATTGGTAGGATATTAGCTTCCCATGCATACTTATACTAGGTACTACTAGATTAACGTAACAAATACTTATAACCGAGATAATACGAAATACATTTACATGGTAAATATCCTGTTTTAAGTGATACTGATAGATACTTATTAAATAAAATGTTGATTTCCTCTCTTTACTGTAAACCATTTCATACAGATTTATGGCTGGAGCCATACTAGGCCGTATCGAATCACTGGATATGACATAAAATTTAAGAATAAGAATAAGAAAGTATTTATTGCCACAACTAAAAAAATAACAGCACCACAATGCATTTAATCACACCCGCATGCAGAAAACATTACATTAGTTTATTGGAACTATTGTCAGTAACTACATGGACAAGTGTGAGAAAAATATACATTATATATCCGAGAAATATAAATTGAATGTTTATTTTAACTATAATGTAGGTAGAAAGTTACCAATTTATATTTCACGAACCATACTTAAGGTGGTTCGTTTTTCATACTAATGTATTTATTCAAATATGGGTAAACGGAGCATAGTTTTACAATGAAATCACTTAAATCGACAATCATTTTTATATTTGTTTACGGCAAATTATGTTTCTGTAATATAAAGGGTCGAATAATAGCTTAAATTAGTACTTTATTTTAGTAAAGATTTGTCAATATGTGGGTGAACGACGACAGTGTCATACACCAATCGTACGTTCGATGTGTGCGTTGGAAGGCGACGTTGCCAGTTGGCTGAAAATGCTACGTTGCCGCTCTGCCCTAACGCATTTCGCATGTTATTTATTTTTCAACAATATCAAACGCAAGCGTTGCTAATGTTGCCATATAGGCCATATCCCCACGTAAAAGCCAAACGAAAGACCTTTTATTAAAATATACCTATACATACTAGTTGCATTTATACCTACACTACAGGATGGATTTCTTACATTAAATGTTTTTATAATAGATGTGCGTACTAAATGATAGTCTCGTGGAACTGAACGTAAAACCTATTTGGCAAGGCAACACTAAATTCAAACGTCACGGATTCTAAATCACCGGCAGTACTTTATCGTTTTACCATTTGTTTATACCTACAAATTTAATCCGAATTGACACTAAATTGCCTACGATTGTTTGAAATATCTCATAGCGTGCAGTGATTTACATGAGGATTTATTATACGTTTGTATATTATGTAGCCACAAACGTCCCGGAAAGGCTATAAAAACCACCGATACTCGGGCCTGAAAAAAACTTGTAAGCGAAGCCATGGAGAAATGATAGTATATTACGGAGAAATCAAAAGGTAAGTTCTGTAGAGGCTGACTTGCTGGATATCTTTCCTCCCAGTATTCAAACAGTTTTTTTTATTATATATTTCCACTATTATTATAACAAAAATGTTTCGATGTTTATTGTTTTCGCAACAACTGCTCATCGGATTGGAATAAGGAAACTTGACATGTAGATAAATAGTAATATATATTATATTATAAGAATACTATTTTTTTTTACATAAATACCGGAAACGTTAGTTTCCCGAGGGATGATGAGTTCCAGGCCTTGAACTTTTAAAAATATAACCATTTTGTAGATACTCACTGAACCCTGTTTTGAATCCAGGTTCCCTCCCTAACTTCGCAGTCAAGTTCACCACCACCTAACTAGACAAAGCTGAAATGTATTTTTTATTCCAGTAATCATCAATTCATCATACACCATTTTGACGATGAGTATTCTGATTTCAGATCCAGGGCCAACTGCAGGTGTCACAATATGTGTAGATGCGTCCGGCTCACTTCCAAGCAACACACACAACGTCAAGCAATCTTCCTATATCCATGTATAAAACCAGAAAAACGTAAAATAGGAATAATAAATAAAAATAATATGATATTGTGTAAATAAAACACTGAATTTATAAATTGATGTTTTCTTTATCTATGTATTCCGCACGTGATTAGAATGGGAAGGAATCTAATAATTAAAGTGACTAGAAATATCTAAAACTTATCTGACTGAAGTCATCGAATAGATTCCGTCCCAATCTGATTGGACACCTATTAGGTTAGGACATCCAGGCCCGTTTTTTAGTAGTATAGGCTATTTCAGATTGACCATGCAAAAAATACCGGAACTGGATGCCATAACATCACCTGAAAAGGTTTTTGCTGAGTAAATATATAAGGTCACCAAAATTAAACCTAGGTTGGTAGTTCAGGGACCAATACCACAAAACTTTACAAGCATATAAATGTACAAAATTGACAATTATTTGTTTTCGAATTTATACAATTTTGTAGAATTATACGCTTGTAAAGTTTTGTGGGGTAGGCCAGGTATTTATTACTGAAAAAAATGTAATTATAGATAAAGTATCATTAAAAAAAATAAAAGTCATGTAATGTAAAGTAAAAAATATATTGAAATTACGAGATTTGAACCTTGGTCCTAATGAATGTGCGTCAGACAGTCATCCAACTAGCCTAATCCAAGTTCAATACACGTTCCGAAATAAGCAATCGGTTTCGTGAACGAATAAGGGTTTGAATGTGTGTGTGCATACTGCGCAGCCGCGGCAGCGTTTCGTATTTATTCAAATAAACTTACTTTGTAAATTAAACCTCACCTGAAATTTAGTTGGCCACATTAGAAACGGCAGTTTATTTGCGGCTAACATATTACTTATTAAAAATATTTCTATTATCATACATAAAATATAAAAATACGTAGAATTCGCGCCACCTATGCACTATAACGCCATCTATTGGCGTTGTAGTGCCTAGCTGACCGTGACATTCCACCTTAACCTACTTTACACATTGAATGTGACAAAAGGAGCGGACTCAGCATATGTTGTGTCAGTCACCGAATAAACAGACAACTACACAACGCTGGTTTTCAGGCCGCCCCTCTTACACTAAGCAACATTGACAGATATGCGGGTAGAGGCCCATAACAGCTAGGCACTAAATAAGTAAATAATTAATCCAGTTAATAATTTTATTTTTCACACCACCTATTCGAGTATGGATCTTTTTCTTCCCTACTAGGAGGGAAGGTTCAAGGACTTTCTAATACAAGCCTAAGAAATAACAATGAAATATGAAAATAAATCGCAACAATTTTATTTTTCTCATAGGTGGTGCGAAAGGCAGTATGTGTCACACGGTATCAAAATTATTTTCGTTTTGGGCGCTAACCAATTAATACAACTGGGGTTTTGAACACGAGTGAAGTTTATTTTATTTTATTTTATTTTATTATTCAAATAAGTTACACAGCATAACAGTTAAACACCAAGGCACTGTGAACTACAAAAACACAAAAATATAAAAACGACTTAAAACTAGTTTGATTTAGGCGACGAAACGACGTGGCCCCGTTGCGTCGTCTGATCCGGCGTAGGATTCGGTAGATTGCCTCGGAACTGCCGAAACACGACACCCTTCGGCCAGAAGTCTGCACTCGCGATGGTGTCATGCAGCGGGCGCGGCACGCGCACCACGAACGAGCTGAAGTGCACGTAGTGGCGCGACCGCAGCTGCTGCACCCTCAGCGAGTAACCCGTCTTCCGGCGGACGTACTCCACCACATCGTTGGGCACGGCGGAGTAATGCAGGCGCGACACGTAGAGCGCCCTACTCGGTGTTGCAACCGGAAGACCGGAATTAACCGTCTCGGCAGTGCCACACAGAGTTTTTCGAGGCGCCCTGCGCACCCTGCTCTTTCGTTTCACCAATGTGAACCCCTCCTTGTCCACAAAGATGCCGGAGGCCTTGCCCTTATTGGGACCCGTTCCCTCAGGAGGCAAGGTGGCCCGGTTAGCGGCGACAGGCTGACCGGCGACGTCAGCGTAGTTACGCTGACGTGACTTTGCAACAGGCGGCGGCCCGCGCGAGGGGCGCGCGGGCGGCGGGGCGGCGGCCGCGACACATGGAGCAGCGTCAGCAGCACGCGATCGTACAGGCTCAGCGTTTGTAGCGGGCCGGTCAGCGCTCTTGAAATTTGATGCCGTCGACCGAGTCGAGACATTCCGTAAACTATCAACTTCGTCACGTAGCTCGGCAATAGTGACTTGGGCGGCTTCAAATTTCAAAATGACTTCTGCTAAACTTGTTTTTAGGGCCACGATGTCCTGATACAAGTAGCGAACGTCGATGTTATCTGGAACATGTATCGGCAGGATAGAGGCATCCTTCGATACAAACTCCGGAATTCGCTCTCGGTTCTCCTTAAGGATCTTCTGTATATCCAAAAGGGACTTCTTCCCGGTTTCATCCCCTTTTCTGTGAGGAACATACGTGCCAACAATCCCAAGGGACTGGCACAACACCTGCTTCGCTTCACAGATGTCATCCACGCTGAAACTCGATGCCCGCGAACTAAACTGGACAGCGGTTGCAGCATCCATTCTTCCCTCCTGCAGCACCTTCTCCTTCTGTTGCAGGAAGGCGAGGAAATCGTTCACGATGGGTTGACTCGAAGAGGCACTCATCGCGGCGAATCATAAGCAGCGGCCGGGCCGCGCTAATGGCTTTTATGAGAGAATACCCTTAATTAAAACTGAGAGATACTAGAGAGAGCTAAAGAGTTAAGATAGCACACACCGATTGACTAAAACCTTCTGTCTCAATTTGATTATTTAGTAATTTTTGACTCAATTTGCGTTTAAAAGTTGAACGGGACATATTAATTCGCAGAGGTGGGGGCAGGTCGTTCCAGATCTTAGACGCCGCGTATTTAAAAGAACCTCGATAGGCAGCAGTTCTGTATTGCGGAATGCTCATTTTGTTTCGCAACTTACTGCGAGTATTTCGACCATGAACGTCTTTCATCCACCGAAACTTATTAAATAGATATTCTGGTTTCTGACTAAAAACTACATTTTGAACCAGACTAGCTATATGCAACGTTCTACGCGCTGTCATTTTCAGAATTTTCCTCTTGTTAAGGAACGGCGTAATGTGAGATCGCCTTGGGACCGAAAAACAAAATCGAGCACAGGCATTCTGAACCCTCTGAATTGCTTGTGTAGTTTTGGCCAACAGACGTGGCCCATATACGGTGTCACAGTAGTTAAACTGTGACAGGACGAGAGAATCGACCAAAATCTGCCTCACTTCTTCTGTTAGATAATTACGAATACCATATAAAATTTTTAACCTAAAAAAAGCATTTCTTATTTTTGTATTTATGTGATCATTATATCGCATATCGCTATCCATAATCAATCCAAGATTCTTGGCCGAATCTACTCTGTCCATAGTTTTACCGTTAATAACCACCTTAGGATTAAGACTAATTGTTAGATTACGCTGTATTTTAGAACCGAATATAAGGTATTTTGATTTTGTGGGGTTAAGAACTAGGTTATTGTAATACGCCCATTTGTAAATTACATCTAGATCCTCATTAATTTTTTTTACAGCATTTTCTGTGTCTTGCGGGTCAAAAGAAAAATATACTTGGGTATCATCGGCGTATAGGTGAATACTACAGTACTTGAGTAGTTTGCTAAGGTCAGCAGTATACATAGCAAACAACAACGGGCTGAGAATCGAACCCTGAGGTGTACCTCTTTTAACCAATTCAACAGACGATCGTAACTCATTTCCCTGATCATTTTCAGTAAGAACATATTGTTTACGGTCTGTTAAATATGATAGAAACCATTTCCGTGCTTGCAATGACAATCCGTAATAGGCCATTTTTGCTACTAATAATTCCTTGCTAACACAGTCAAAAGCCCGTGAAAAATCAAGTAAAATTAATATACTGCATTTACCCTTGTCAGTAGCTGATATTATGTCGTCTGTCACATGAGTTAACGCGGTAGTCGTACTGTATCCGCTGCGGAACCCGGATTGAATGGTTGGTAACATTTTATTAAGTTCTACGTAGCCAGTTAGCTGAGAGCAAACCAGTCTTTCGAGAATCTTTGACATGGTCGGCAGAATACTTATCGGCCTTAAGTCTTTACAGGTTTCTACAGAGGTACTCTTTGGTAGACATTTAACTCTGGCCAGCTTCCATGTGTCTGGGAATGTACTTGAGGAAATTGACTTATTTAATATAGCCGCAATTATAGGCAGTGTATACGGCAAAGTCATACGAATCATATCTATCGTAATCATGTCATGGCCACAGGCATTCGTTTTTATGTTATTAATTATTTTTGAAATTTGAGCCACGTTACATTCACTAATTTGAAATGTGGTGTCTCCAAATCTGTTTTTAATAAAATAACTGTAAGTATCCGGATCAATATGGCCGTCACCTGGTATATCTAAAAAGGAATCGTTAATTTTACAGGGGTCGTTTAGATGTTCAGGTATTTGGATTACGTTTCCACTACCAAACGCCGAAGAACGTTTAAGATTTTCCCACATTTTAGCTGGGGAGCTTAGATTAATGTTAACATAATAAGTAAAATAAGCCATTTTTTCTCGTTTAATTGCACCTTTAACATATTTACGTAATTCTTTATAATAAACCATATGCGAGTCAATTTTGGTCGAATTCGCTTTTACAAGTGCTTTGTTTCGCAAATTTATCATAAGCCTAATATTGTCGGTTAACCATGGATGTGGTTTTTCATTCACGCGAACTCGTCTTACCGGCGCATGCTTATCAAACAATATGTTCAATAAATTTTCGAATCGTTTTACCATTTCATTAACATTTTCGACCAACAAAACATCTGACCAAGGTATAGTAATGAGATCATTTTTAAATTCCGCTTCATTTATCCTATTTAGAGATCTGTAAGTGACAACGCGCGGCGCCTGCTTTGGTTTCTTAATAAGAAATTCAGAAATAACCATAGCATGATCGCTTAGAGATGGATTGTGGTGAATACTTATCTGTTTACATAACTCAGGTGTATCTGTCAAAATTAAATCTAAGAGAGTTGCAGAGTGATCCGTTATACGCGTCGCTCCCTGAACCAGTTGTTTGAGGTTCTGTTGTCCTAAGAATGTTAACAATTCAGGGCCATGATTTATATCTGGCTGCAGAAGATCAACATTAAAGTCAGTTAGTACAAACACATGATTACAATAGACGAAAGCACTTACCGACTCACTCAGAGCGTCTATAGCCTTATCCACTGCCACGGACTCTGGTCTATAGGCGGTGCCCACAGCCAAGCGCAATCCTCCGACCATGGTAACTTCAAGCCACATTTGCTCGAGCGTCGAGTTAGGATGGTCGCGCACGCGCACGCGCAGCCCGCGCCGCACGTAGAACCCCACCCCGCCGCCGCGGCTTGGACCTGCGCGGGGTCTATGCTTGAATACGTAACCCGGAACTGCAGGCGCACATTTTTCTTCGCCTTTTTTCAACCACGTCTCGTTAAGAGCTAATATATCCGGTTTATAACTTTCCATTGCATACAGTAATTCGTCTTTACCCGTATTTAGTGACCTCACGTTTAATAGTCCCAATAACAAATGTGAGTTACGTTTATTTGATACGCCTATAAAAATAAAAGGTACTTACGTCTGAAGGTAAATTATTAATACGGTGGTCATCAGTGCTAATACTAATTATTAATGAATAAATATCAATTTGGTAGTAGTCTTTGAAAGGTATTCTCCCATGCAAACCATACACTAATATATATATTGAAAATACCGTAGAACATAACGGATTCAAATTAAGAGCTAAATAAATGAGTCACAATCGAGAACTATTTTGCTGATCGTGTGGTGAGAGAGCAATGTCGTGTATTTCGCCTTGAAATATACCTTCTATATCTTTGTCTGAACGTAGTGTGTATATCTGAGAACCCTCGGTTTTTCTAGCATATATTTTACCGAATTTCGTCCAGACATAC